>PVJX010034649.1:0-18784 GCA_004027295.1 Dolichotis patagonum | reverse complement strand
TTCAGGACCTTGTAAGTGGGACCAAAACTGAAATATTAATTCAAATTAAACAAGAGATAAGTAGATTAATAAAAGAAAGGCTGGGCACCTTTCAAGAAGACACAGACAGAAGAATGGAGGAACAAAAAGGAGAGAAAATTTAATGAAGAATACAGAAAAAACCTAGAATTCATGAAGCAGATTCAAAGAGATTATCAGGAAATAAGACTCCATAGAAATCTGGCAAAACTGCTTGAAAGAAACCAAAGATAGACTATCAAAAATTGAACACAGGCTTGCAATGTGTGATCATGAAAGGGAAGATCTCTTAAAAATAACAAGGCAGCAGGCAGTAAAGATACAAACACTGGAATATGAGTAGAGGATCTATAAATTAAGAATAAGGCATGTGAATGAAGAAGCAGAAATCAAAACAGAGGAAGTACAAAGGCTATTCACAGAAATTATTAAAGAAAATTTCCCAAGCATAGAAAAAAGAAATAATGTGCAGATGTATGAAGTATACAGAACACCAGCCACCTACAACCAAAACAGAGCTACACCCAGAAACATAATAATCAAGATCCCAGAAATTCAATGTAAGAACAGAATATTAAAAGCCAATAGAGAAAAGAAACAGATCACCTACAAAGGAAAACCCATCAAAATCATGGCAGACTTCTCGACACAGACCATCAGGTCAAAAAGAGCTTGGAGTGAAGTAATTCAAGCACCTAAGGAATCCAGCCAAGATTGATGTGTCCTGCAAAACTCTCTCTAGAAATTAATCAATAAGCAAGATGCTTCCATGACAAAGAGGAACTAGGAGAATTTGTGACCACCAGTCCAACCCTACAAAAAATACCAAAAGACATTCTAGGGAGAGAGAACAAGAATATGAACATTTCAGGAATAGTGGCAGAGAGGCCTCAGTGAACAGGGCATACAGTGGAGTGAAACAGAAAATATTCAACCAATGGCACAAAAACAGAATAGCAGAAATAAGGCAGAGAATATTGGCTGTAATCTTTAGTATAGATGCCCTTGAAATATTAACAGAGAGAAACACAGGCAGAGTAGATCAGGAGATAGGGTCCATTGAAAGGCTCTATACAGGGAGGCAGTGGGACCAAAAACAAGCAGTGCACCCTATGGGAGTGAAAGGGGAGGAATTGTCTAAAAAAAGAAGGCAGAGGATATTGTTAATTGGGTAACAAGATTTAAAATTTACATTATTCTCATCACTCTGCTTGGATGTATTATATACTGTTCCAGTTTGTCTACTTACACTAGACTTGAGGACATGGTCAGCTATCCCAAAAATAAGAGGACATATTATGGTAATCATCCCTAATATTCCTATCAACTTAATCTGAAGCCCTTTATAACTTACACTGTCTTATTATGACTGATCTTACTTGAATCTGGGTTGTTAGATTGCTACTTTGTATTGAATGATTTTATTTAAATCTGTTACAATTGATAGCATCAAGTCTAAGAGTATAGGCAACTACACTGAAGATGACATGATTCACTAAGATACTCACTCTGGTTTGATTATTACTTGCTTTTGAAGTCTTATAATGTCTCAAATGATTCATTTTTATTAATGTTGTTATATACTGCTGAGACATCATGGTAACCATTTGAAGATAACCTTGTATTTCAGTTTTATGTGACTTTTTTGGCTCATGCTTTTCTAGAAATTGTTTTGTTTTATCTTGCTTTGTTTTGTTTTTTCCTCTAATACAGAAAGGATAGATATACATTTATAGACTCATGCATGTGTAGAGCTTATAAACAGTTTACAAGAACCAACTATATAACACATGTTGAAATGAACAACTACTTTGAAGAAAAAGAGACACGACAATACCCAATGCTGATTCCATGATGTCATGATGAGAAATCCAGCAAAACTATCACTTTTTGTTCAAAGTGATTTTAGCTTACTTTGTCTTGTCTAAGTTCAACACACATGATGGTATGGACAGCTGTTTTTAGGAGACTTAGAGATACTATGACAGCCATTCTTGGCTTCCCTAATGTCTGGTCTTGAAGACCTGAAATGCCCTCCTTGTCCTGCTCAGATCAATTCCATACTATGTTGTTTCATGTTAATTCCCTGTATGTGACAATACGGACAACTATTTGGAAGAAACCAAGACTCAATATGATAGAGTGAATATCTCTCATTGTCTAGTTTTGAAATTTATGTCTGTTACATTGCTTTCTTGTGATCCACTTTGTTTTGTTGTTTTTAATTTTACCCTTTTGATATACTTGAATGTATATTTGCATGGGTAAGATGGATGACCATATTGCTGTTTTTGTCAGATCGTGGAGCAGAGCTGTTAACAGTGTCACTGTTTGAATGTCTACTTTACATGTTTTAACTTTGTAATTTAAACAACTATTTCCAAGAAGTCAGTATGTAATTTGTCAATTAATAATTTCTTAGGATTTTTTGTTGTTGTTTTTTTTCCTTTTTTCCTTGGAATTCTGTATTGTTGCTACCCTTTATTCTGTTTTGTTTTGTTTTTTCTCTTTAAATAAAATTAAAAATAAAAAGTTAAAAATAAAAAATAGCAAGTATAAAAACTGTGGAAATATATATAAACAATATAAATTTTGCTATAATACCAAAACACAGGATAAGAGAATTTATCTCTTAGCTATATTTTATCTTGCCAAAACTATACTAAATATTACTTTTATCAGCTTATGTTTTATACATGTTTTATGGCTTGTATCTACACATGCCCCCAAAGTCTCATGAATTCATAGGTGGTGTTTTTCAGATGTGATTGAAACTAGGATGTGTGATGCTAGGGTCAGGAATCTGATGCTGGAATTGTTTCATTGTACAATGCTAAGATTAAGGGTATCAGTGCTGCCCATTCAAAGGTGGACAGCTAGAATAAAATCTAATAAATAGAAGCATGTCTGCTGTTGTCCTTGATTATTGCATATCCCCAGATGCTTGCTTCTTGATACCTTCTGCATTATGCCAATTGTGTACTCTTTGTTCCCTGTGATGCCAATCCTGCCTTGGAAATAACCAACTATGAATTGATAATGCTTCTAATTGCGTGCCAAATAAACCTTTCTCCTTAAAATTTAGGTGTTGGATGTTCAAAGGTGAGAAAAGCAACCAAAACCACATGTATGTGTTTTGCCATGTCACTAAATCTCTTTGATGAGCAACATTTTGTATTTTATGATATGATATTTGTTATATATATATAGGCATAAATGTATGCACATTTATGATCTGCATAATAATTTTACTTTACTTGACTTATTTCTAATATTTTCATAATAATTTAAAATGTTTTAAAATAATTTCCTAATATTTTCTAATAAATAATGCTGTACCAGAATTCCACCCAAATCAAGATAAAACAATCCTAAAATTCATATAAAAATGGAAATTATCCAGAGTATCTAAAGCAGTCATGGGCAAAAACAGCTAAACATGAGGCATCGTAGACCTTGATTTCAAACACAAATTTATGGTGATAAAACACCATGACACTGGTACAAATGTGTATATCAATGGAGGAAAATCAAGGATACAAAAATCACCCCAGGTACATTCAGCTATCTGATCTTTGACAAAGGGACCTAACACAAATATAGAAGAGAGACATCTTCTTTAATAAATGTTACCAATAAAAATGACTATGTGGACACAATAGATTGAGTCTAGACACTTACTGTTGTCATATACTAATCTAAAATGAAAATCTACCAAAATCTAATGTTAAAACAGATACTTAACATGATGGGAGATGTAATACATAAAACTCTTGAAGATGTAAGTGTAACTCAAAACTTCCTGAACAGCAACTAACTTTCATATGTAGTAACATCCAGAATCAAAAAATGAGAAAAAACAAAAACCTGTCTGAAAATAAGACTCGTATTCAGAGTTATTCAGAGAAAATCAACTATAAATACAGGTAATTGGAAGAAAGAGAGGTACATAAACCTTGAAGCCAAAATCAATTTGAATTATGAGACTCATGGATCAAACAAAACATAAATACCAGACTTAATAAGATGATACTCCAGCTCATAGAGCTGCCAGTGTGTTGCCTGACCATGGACGGAACAGGACCAACATACTAAGAAGTTAAAAAAAAAAAAAAAATATATATATATATATATATATATATATATATATATATATATATAGTCTAAAATAGTGCAGCTAAATCAAGCCAGACAAGATGAATTGGGATGTAATGTATCCTGCATATTTTGCCTTCCTCCAAACACAGGCCACTTTAGCGTGACATCAAATTCCTCAAGCATACACAGGAGTAAGGGAACTTCTCCCTTCTCAATGAGCAATGAAGTATTATTTGCTTTGCTTTCTCTTCCTTTCCTTTCCTTTTCCTTCTTTCCCTTCCTTTCCTCTCCCCTCCTCTTCTTTCCTTTGCTTTCATGCACCAGAGGGATAATGGAAACTTTAGAAGCCACAAGATTAGAGATGGGAGAGGCACATAGTGAAAGGAATAGCACAATCACTGAAGGCTTATGAACAGTTACTTGAGAGATGTGGAACATAAGCACTCTTGTGCGGTGGGAATGAACACACCTGGGTTGTAATCATGGTTGTGGCAGGATCAGAAAGTCAGCACACAGCACTGTACTTCACCTCACTCTATAATAAGCAGCAGTGGTAGAAGCAGTGAGAAATACAAAAAGGAATTTTATTTGTATATTTTTTTCTTTTTTTTTGAGGATTTATTTCATTTTCTTTCTTATCAAAGATTTTTTACCTATATATTTGTTCTAATCTGTTTATCTTCTTTCTCCTTTTCTTGATTATTTCTCTTGATTTAATGATATTTTCATGTGAGTGAAGATTTTCTCTACTATTTCTGTTTAGCTTTGGTGATCTTTTGCTTAATCCTTCCTTCTTTCTCTTCTGCCCACTTCTTTAGTTTTCCAAAGCTTGCATGAAAATCCTTTGATCTCCTTTCTTGCTTCTACAGCATTTATGCTCATTTATCTCTGTCTTATCATTTAACATTTTTAAATTTCCCCCATCACAATGCAGAGCCACACTACCAAGGGGGAATGCTTTGCATGCAAGCTCTCAAATTATGTTGTGGTCTGATATATAAATGTATCTCTTGTTAATATCATTGCAGGTAACAAATGAATATTTAACACAGTTTGTCAGTTTCTAAACTCTGCTTGATACTACTGTTATTGCTAATTGTACTATCTCATTTGGATATCATACATGTTGCTATAATTTGTTGTCCCTTGTATAACAATTCTGGGAAGTTCTAGGTTAATAATTTTTGCAATGATTCAGAACAAAGCAAAAAATGTGATCCAAATAGATAACATTTCTCCTTTAACAATTTGAGAAGCTAGGATCTTGAGACAGACAACAAATCCAAGGACCTTGTACACCAGAAGACATCCCTGAAGAACAAATATTGCTTTAAAAGACTGCAATACTAGTGATAAAACTATATACTATGAAAACTTATAAGAAACAGCATAGAAAACAAGGTAAAATTTTTTTAAATAAAGAAAATCACATGATCAAAAAGCAAAATTCAAGCCCAGACCTCTGGCCCACATAGAAAATGTATAAAAGGCAAAAAGATGAAGGGAAATGGAAACTTAATTCCTATAGCTTCTAAAATGATAGCAATGAAAGTAAACAAACATATCCATGTGGCTCTAGAAGAAATCAAAAATAATGTCACAAGTAAAAAAACAATCATTACCATAATAAAGGTCTTACTCAGAAAATCTAGACTATATGTGGATTTAAAAAAATAGAAGAACAAAGAAAAGTAGTGGAAATTATGAACGCGTGACATAGAAAATAAAAAGAATGCATAAAACAGTTTCAAAAAGATATCTAGAAAATTTAAAAATTCCACTGAAATTTTGTAAAACCACACAAATGTGTGGGAAGATAGAATATCACACCAGAAGACATGACCACATCTAGTGAACACAAGATGAAAGGTCACTTAAAAAAACAAACAGCAAAATAATTCAATAGCCATGAGTAGATGCAAAGAAGAAAAACAAAGTTTATTGGATTTAATGAAAATGAAGTAGTTGGCACAATTGAAAAACATTAATGACAGAAAGCATGCCAAACTTTCAAAAGAATTTGATATGAGGATAAGTGTAACATATAGAATTCCAATTAGCTATGTTCTAAGTAAATCTACTCCAAAGCATGCATTGATCAAGATCCTAGAAATTCAGCACAAGAACAGAATATTAAAAGCTGTTAGAGAGACTGCCAACTGCAGAGTCCATAGACACACCCCTAGGAAAGTAGATTGCACCTTGGGGGATATGCCAGGCTCAGTTGTCCAAGCCCAGCTTCTGCATCTCAATTAAGAGAACCAGGAGTCTACAGAGAGGTGGAGGTTGCCTGGGGCAAGTTCCAGTGACCTGGGGAGATCTAGAGACCTACATTCCGGCTTTTGAGTTCCTGGGGAGTTACCAGGATGCTGGACTGGGTCCAGCAGGTTGTGGGGCCTTAGTCAGCCATGCTCAGTGGCCTTGTATCAGTCCATGAGGCAGGAACCTTGCTCAGGGATTCTGGGCTCAATTGGGCTAGCCTGGGGATGGCTCGCAACCAGCACTGTTGGCTGGAAAGTTCATATCCACACACCTAGGCCAGAGGATTGTTCCCCAGGTGTTTCTCTGGACCCAGTTCTCCATACCCTGCTTCTGACTCTCAATTTAGGGGGCCAAGTACCTGCAAAGGAGCTGAGACTGCTCCAGTACCTGAGGGGGCAGGAGGAGATCTACAAAACACCCAGAGGAAGCTTTGGAACACCACTCAAACCAAGGAAATAAAGAAAAAATGACAAAAGGAAAGACCAAAAGGCAGGCTCAAATCACCAGCCCATCCAGAGAAAGCCTGGGAGCCATGTACATAGAAGAAAATAGAAGCCATACACCTGAAATGACTGAAATGCTATCAACTTAAATAAAGAAGCAACTAGGGGAAACTATGGAGAAATTCAAATTAGAAATAATTGTCTGGTAAAAGAAGAAATGATAAAAGTAGTAAAAGAAATAGTGAACACATCTAGTGAAAGACACAGCTAAAAAATTAGAGGAACAAAGCAAAAAGATAGAATCCCTGAATGAACACTACAAGAAGCAAACAGAATACATAAAGCAGATTCAAAGAGATATACAGGAAATCAAAAATTCTATTGAAAGCTGTAAAAAACCACCTCAATGAAAGTGAAGATAGAATTTTAGACCTCAAAGATAAGATTTCAGCTAGTGAACAGGAAAGGAAAGATCTTTAAAAATAACAAAGAATCAGGAAAAAACAATTCAAAAACTACAAGATGATGCAAAGAAAAATAACATGAGATTAATAGGGATAAATGAAAAAGAAAGGGACAACCAAAATGATATCAAGAGGATATTTACAGAAGTAATAGCTGAAAACTTCCCAAACATGAGAAGAGAAACAGACATCTGGATAAGTGAAGCACATAGAACTCGAAATAACCATAACCAAAATAAAACTACACCCAAACACATAATAATCACCATCCCAGAAATCCACCATAAGAACAGAATACTGAAAGCTGTTAGAGAGAAAAGACAGATCACCTATAAAGGAAAACCTATCAGAATCACAGAAGACTTCTCAACACAAACAATGAAGTCAAGAAGAGCATGAAGTGAAGTATTTTAGATCCTAAAGGAAAACCACTTCCAACCCAGACTGACATGCACTGCAAAGCTGTCCTTCAAAATGAATGGAGAAATAATATACTTCCATGACAAAGAACAGCTGAAAAATTTCATGACCACAAAACCAACCCTACAAGGAATACTGCAAGATATTCTAGATACACATAGGATAAACTCACCAAGCAAGGTAGACAACTAAATAGAATGGAAAGCTAAAGATACAACAGCAGAAAGATAACACGTCAAAAATAAACCAATATATAACAGTTATAACCATTAATGTAAATGGCCTCAAATCACCAATCAAAAGAAGCAGACTGGTAGAATGGATCAAGAAACAACATCCAAACATAAGCTGTCTACAAGAAACACATCTTACCCAAAAGGAAACCCATAGACTGAAAGTCAAAGGATGGAAAATAGTACTGCATGAAACAGGAAACCAAAAAAAGCAGGAGTAGCAATCCTGTTTGCAGACAATGTGAACTTCAAACCAAGAATGGTTGAAAGAGATAAAGAAGGTCACCACATACTAGTTAGGGAAAAACTTCAACAGGAAGAGATAACAATCTTAAATATATATGCACCAAATTCCAGAGAACTCAGCTATACAAATCAAATATTAACAGAAATGAAAAGTCAAATAAGGAATAACACAGTTATAATAGGATATTTTACCACATCATTGACACAGAGGGACAGATCAACTAGACAGAAAATCAGCAAAGAAATAACAGAACTGAATCATACCTGTGAACAAATGGACTTGATAGACGTATATAGAGTTTTCCATTCAACAACATCAGAATATACCTTCTCAGCACTACATGGGACATTCTCTAAAATAGACCATATTATAGACCACAGAACATATTTAAGTAAATCAAAAAGTATTGAAATTATCCCATGCATGTTATCAGACAATAGTGCCATGAAATTAGAAATTAACAATAAAAGCAACTCCAAAAACCTCACGAACACATGGAAACTCAGTAATACACTCTTGAGCAATCAGTGGGTCACAGAAGACATTAAAGAAGAAATTAAACAATATCTACAAGCAAATGAAAATACAAACACAACTTAACGGAATTTGTGGGATGCAATGAAAGCAGTCCTCAGAGGAAAATTTATTGCACTGAATAATTTATTCCACATCAGGAAGACAGAATGAAAACAAACAAACAACCAGATGCTACAACTCAAACATCTAGAAAAAGAAGAGCAAGCCAAGCCCAAAGCCAAAAGAACAGAGGAAAGTATAAGGATTAGAGCAGAAATTAATGTGATAGAGACTAAGAAAACAGTACAAAGGATCAATGAATCAAAGAGTTGGTTCTTTGAAAGAATAAATAAAATTGATATTCCCCTGGACAACCTTATTAAAAACTGAAAAGAAAAAACTCAAATTTATGCAATAAGGAATCAAAAAGATGAAATTACCACAGAGTCTGTGAAAATACAGAAGATCATCAACACCTATTTTGAAAACATCTACTCTCATAGGTTTGATAACACTGAAGAAGTAGACAGATTCCTAGATACATATGAACTACCAAAGCTGGATCAGGAAGATGTAAAACTGCTGAATAACCCAATTTCTATTAATGAAATTGGAAATGTAATTAAGACCTTGCCAACAAAGAAGAGCCCAGGTCCAGATGTATTCGCTGCAGAATTCTACAAGAAATACAAAGAAGACTTAATTCTGACACTCCTCAAACTCTTCAATGAAATTGAAAGGGAAGCAATTTTTCCTAAGTCATTCCTGGAAGCAAATATTACTCTAGTACCAAAACCTGAGAAAGACACAACTAAAAAAGACAACAAAAGGCTAATCTCCATAATGAACATAGATGCAAAATATCCCAATAAAATACTAGCAAACAGGATGCAGCAAATCATCAAGAAGATTATTCACCCCCAAAAAGTGGGATTCATCCCAGGAATGCAGAGGTTCAACATACATAAATCAATTGATGTAATCCACCATATCAATAGAGCCAAGAGCAAGAAAATACATGATCATCTCTATATATGCAGAAAAAGTTTTTGATAAGGACCAACATGTATTCATGATAGGAACCTTACAGAGAATTGGAATAGATGGTCTTTACCTCAATATGATAAAAACTATCTATGACAAACCTACAGCCAGCATCATACTAAATGGCCAAAATCTGAAAGCCTTTACCTTAAAATCATGTACAAGACAAGGATGTCCCCTGTCACCACTCCTATTCAACATAGTACTGGAAATACTAGCCAGAGCAATAAGACAAGAAAGCAAACTAAAAGGAGTAAACATAGGAAAAGAAGAAGTTAAATTATCATTTTTTGTAGATGACATGATACTTTACATAGAAGACCCCCAAAACTCCATTGAAAAACTCCTAGATATAATAAATAAATTGAGCAATGCAGCTGGATACAAAGTCAATACTCAAAAATCAATAGCATTATGATACTCTAACAACAAAATTACTGAAAGAGAGGTAAGAGAAGCCACACCCTTCACACTAGCATACAAAAACAATAAAATACTTAGGAATTAATCTCATGAAAGAAGTAAAAGAGCTATACAAGGAAAAGTATAATACCCTGAAAAATGAAATCGAAGAGGACCTCAGAAAATGGAAAGACATCCCCTGTTCATGGATAGGAAGAACAAACATTGTGAAAATGGCTATTCTTCCAAAATTACTATACAGATTCAATGCAATCCCAAGCAAGATACCACTAACATACCTCATAGATCTATTGAAATCATTCCTAAAATTCATCTGGAACCAGAAGAGACCGAGAATAGCAAAGGCAATTCTAAGCAGCAAAGGCAAGGCAAGAAGCATCACAATCCCTGATTTGAAATTATACTACAAAGCTACTCTAATAAAATCAACAGGGTACTGGAATAAAACAGATATGAATATCAATGGAATAGATTGGAAGATACAACCACAACCACAAACTCACTCAACCACCTTATCTTTGATAAAGGGGCCAAACATGTTCACCGGAAGAATGACAGTCTCTTCAACAAATGGTGCTGGAAAAATTGACTATCCATATGAAGAGGACTAAAATGAGCCCCATGCCTATCACCATGTACTAAACTAAAATCTAAATGGATCAAAGATCTAAGTATTAAAAAAGAAACACTAAATCTGCTGGAAGACAAAGTAGGTAAAAACCTCAAAGATATAGGGGTAGGTATCGAATTCTTGAACAAGAATCAAACTGCATGGGAAATACTTCTCAGAATCAATAACTGGGACCACATCTTATTAAAGAGTTTCTGCATGTCAAAAGAGATTTCCAGCAGAGTGAAAAGAAAACCCACAAATTGGGAAAAAGTCTTAATGGATTGTCCCTTAGACAAAGGACTTCTGTCTAGAACTTATAAAGAATTAAAAAAAATCACACCCACAAAATTCAAAGACCCAATCCAAAAATGGGCATCTGAAATGAATACACAGTTCTCAGATGAAGAAATACAAATGGCAAATAAATACATGAAAAAATGTTCATCATCATTAGTCATGAGAGAAATGCAAATTAAAACCACACTGAGATTCCATCTCACTCCAGAAACAATGGCTAAGATAGAAAACACTACCAACAACAAGTGCTGGAGTGGCTGTGGGGAAAAAGGAACTCTTCTGCACTGTTGGTGGGAGTGTAGACTGGTGCAACCACTGTGGAGGTCAGTCGAGATTCCTCAAAATCTGGGTCTGGAGGTCCCATTTTACCCAGCTATTCCACTTCTAGACGTATTCCCAGAAGTTCTGAAAACATCATACCACAGTGATATATGTGCACCCATGTTTATAGCAGCACAATTTGTAATAACCAGATCCTGGAAACAACCTAAGTGCCCATCAACTGAGGAATGGGTATAAAAGTTGTGGCATTTTTATACAATGGAGTACTACTCAGCTATAAAGAATCATCACATTGAGATATTTATCAATAAATGGACACGACTTGAGACCATTCTCATAAGGGAAATAAACCAGACTCACATGTGTAAATACAGTATAGTCTCCCTAGTATGGGAGTTGACAAGAGTATATAAGATTTTATGGTAAGCACGAATCCCCATCTCATAGCTTTGAAGCCTTTCAATGTTTTCACTCATCAGTTGGAATGGTTTTATTCTGTTTTTTTTACTATATCATGCGTGATCATATGAATAGATGTTTTGAAGAAAACAAAACATTATGACAGCTATTGCTGATTTAATATCATCCTTCTTAGAAGTCCTACCATGCTTCTATTCTTCTACTACCATTGGTTCTATCTATCACATTGTCTTACTGGGATTTGAATATATGTGATAGTATAAACAAAGTTTTTTATCGAAAATGAGATATTTTAGTACCCCTGGATCATTCTCGTTTACTCAGTTCATAATGCCCTGTAATTCTTTCACTCTTTGAATGATTTTATGCTATTTTGTTATGTTTCATATTATTGTATTTGAAACTATGCTTAACTATAGCAGAGAAAGAGATATTATGATAGCTGCTATTAATGTCTGGTTGTTTTAATGTAAAGTACTATGTTGCCTATGTTTTCCTGTTCTGATCTGCTCTATTATGCCCTCTTTTGTTTTATTTTCTTTAAAATAAAGAAAAGAAATTTACATCAGAAAAGACAGATCTATAATAAATTACTTCACTGATTAAAAAAAAGGTGTTAGAGAAAGAAAAACAATGATCAATAAAGGAAAGCCTATCAATATCACATCAGACCTCTCAACAAAACATCTCAAGTCAAGAAGACCTTGAAGTGAAGTATTTCTAATTCTGAAAGGAAACAACTTTTAAATTAGATTGAAGTAACCTGTAAAACTATCCTTCAAAATATATAAGTAAGATACCTACCTGACAAAGAATAAATGAAATAATTCATATCCACCAAACTACCTCTGCAAAATGTACTGAAAAGTATTCTAGTAATAGATAAAGATGACCATAATTCCATTAAATTACCATGTAAATGACCATTCATGTAAATTTTCATCATTTACCAATAAAAAGAAACATACTAGCAGAATAGGTCAAAACAAGAAGATCCCACATTATGCTGTATGCAAGATGGACATTTAGCTCAAAAATAAATTCATAGAATGAAAGTTTAAGGATGGAAAACAATATTCTAACTGACAGAAACTTATAAGAAAGCAGTGGTATATAGTGTATTGGCATGCAATGTGAACTTCAAACCTAGAATGATAAAAAGAAACAAAGAAGGTTACCAATTACATGTTAAATGAAAACTTCAAGTAGAAGTGGTAACAATCATAAATATACATTCACTAAATTAGGCATGCCCAAATATAGTACACAAGTGTTAATGATTTTGAAATATCAAATAAGATTAACACAATTATAATGGTGAATATTAATGACCCATTATCAAAAATAGATGAACAAGACAAAAATAAATAAAGAATAACAGAAATGAGCCAAACCTGAACAAATGGACTTAGTTTTGTTTGTATTGTTCCTCCAAATGCCATCAGAATACATAGTTTTCTCAGCTTCATAGATAACAGTCTCTAAAATAAGCCAAATACTAGTCCATAAAATGTGCTTAAGTGCAAATGATTTGAAATTATTCCATACATAGTTTATGACCATAGTGCAGTGAAATTTCAATGGTAAAACAAACCATGAAAATTCCATTAAACATGAATTTAAATAACACCTCTTGAAAAACCAAAATGTGACAGACAAAATCAAAGAAGAAATTAAAATATATCTGCAACTAAATGATAATATCAGTACAGCATATTGGAACTTATGGGATAATGAAAGCAGTCTAAACTTGGAAATTTATAGCTATGAATACTCATATCAGGAGAATATAAAGAGCTTAAATGACCTAATGTTTAACCTCAAACTTCTAGAAAAAGAAGAAGCAGTCCACTCCAAAGATTGTAACAGAAATAAATTATAAAGACCAGGACAGATATTAATGCAAATGAGACTAGAAAAACAGGACAAAGAATCAATGAAGAAAAGAGTTAGCTTTGTGAAAGACTAAATAAAATTGATAAATCTTTACAAAACATCAAAAAAGGAAAGAAAATACTAAAATTCAAACAAGAAGGAAAAATATGAAATTACTATGGCTCTTATGGAAAATAGGAAGATCATTATTACCTACTTTGAGAATGTTTACTCTAATAAGATGTAAAACAGAAGAAATGGGCAGGTTTCTAGAAACCTTCAAATTACCAAAGTTGAATGAAAAAGATAAAAAATTATAAATAATAAAGTTCAGTCAATGAAACTGAAAATGTAATTAAAATCTTAAAAACAATGTAAATCTGAGGTTCAAATGGATTTGTCAGATTCCACAAAAAATGAGAGAAAATCCAATTCCAAGTCCTTAAATTTGTTAATGAAATTGAAAGAATTTCACATTACTCTTGTTTCATTATTAATTAACTCATTATTATTATTCATTATTTCATGTGTTCATTTCTAAAACATTATTGGAAGCAAGTATTACACTGATTCCCAAACCAGAGAAGAACCCAAATAAAAAATAGGAGTATAACTCTGACTCCCTAATGAACATAGATACAAAAATCCTCAATAAGATGCTAACAAACAAAATGCAGGAAATCATTAAGAAAATTATACACAATGAATATCTTTCATCAATCCCAGGAATACAGGATGATACAACATAAGGAAATCAATAAATGTAATACACCATATCAGTGGAACCAAAGACAAGATCACATGATCATCTCAATAGATGCAGAAAAAGCATTTGTCAAAATCAAACACCATTCATGACAATAACCCTACAGAAAATTGGAATAGGTAGACTTTTTCTCAATCTGACAAAAACCATCTATGAAAAGCCAATAGCCAATAACTATGAATTTTTGTAAACTGAAAGCTTACTGTCTAAAATCAGGAACAAGACAAGGATATCCATTACCACTAATATTATTTAATATAGTTCAAGAAAAATAGCTAGAGAAATTAGATAAGAGAAAGAAATAAATGTGTAAAGATAAGAAGGAAAGAATTTAAACCATCATTGTTTACAGATGACATGGTACTACACAAAGAAGATTCCAAAACCTCTAGCAAAATATTTATGGATTTAATAAGCATATTCAGTCTTGTAACTACTAACAAAGACATGAAACAAAAAATCAATAGGTTTCTTGCACACATATAAAAAATCACTAAAAGAGAAAATAGGAAAACCAAATCCATCACAATAATATTGAGAAAATGAGATATTTAAGAATTGCTCTAACAAAGATATAAAAAAGCACTACATTGAAATCTAGAGCACTTATAAAAAGGAGATAAATGACAATATAAAAATTGAAAGACATACCATATATTAGTAAGCATCAACATAGTGAAAATGACCATAATTTTAAAATTGTTATACATATTTAATGCAATCCAAATTATAATACCATTATTATACTACACAAAAATAACGTAAACACTCCTGAAATTCATTTGGAACCTGAAAAGACTTGGAATATCAAAAACAATTCTGGACAACAAAGGCAAGCAAAGGACATCAAAATCCCTGGCTTGAAGTTATACAACATAGTTACTGTGGTAAATAAAACAGTATGAGATGCACCAAAAAAAGACATGGAGATCAGGGGAACAGATTTGAATATATGGAAACAACTTGGAACAAATTAAGAATCCTTATCTTTGACAAAAGTTTCAAATATATTCACTGGAAGAAAGACAACCTTTATAATACATTAGATCTGTGAAAACTTGCTTCACAAATGCTGAAGACTAAATTTAGTTCTATGTCTATCACCATGCACTAAACTAAAATCAAAATTGGACAGAGGTGTAAGTATTGAAACAGAAGCACTTAATCTGTCAGAAGGGAAAATAGGTAGAAAATTGAACATATGGATTTCAGCAAAGGCTATATGTACATTTCCTGATCACATGGAAAATACTACAGATAATCAACAACTAGAATGTCAATATATTAAAAATGTTTGCCAGAACAAAAGAAATCATCAACAGAGTGAAAAGACAACCCAGAGAGTCTGTTCCTCAGACAAAATACTAAAATCTAGAACATATAAAGAAATGACTAAATCAGACCCAATAAATTCAAAGACCCAGTACAAAAATGGATATGTGAATTGAATACATACTTCCCAGATGAAAAAGTACAGATTACAAAAATATCAAAAAAGTATTCAACATCACTGGTCATTTGAGAGTTAGAAGTAAAACTTTGCTGAAATTCCATCTTCCTATAGAATAATAACTACTATCAAAAAATCTACTAATAACAAATTGTGGAAATGTGGGGGAAATGAGCATTTCTTCATTATAGTTGGGAGTGTAGACTGCTGCAACCACTTTGGATTTCATTATGCTGATTCCTCACAAAACTAAGACTGAAGTTACCATCCAAACTGTTATTCCTATTTTTTATATCTCCCCAAAATATTAAATACATCATACTGCCACAATATTTATACACCAATATTTATAGTGGTGTAGTTTGTAATAGCTAAATCTTGAGCAAATGCTCCTCAACTGAGGGGTATTGGATGATAACATTTTGGGTTTTTTTTAATAAAATGGAATACTACTTTGCCATAAAGAAAGAAAAACATGTGTATTTATGTATACATGGATAGACCTTAACACCAAACACTTTAGTGAAATAAATTTGATTCATGTGTATAATTAATATATTATTTCTGGTGTGATGTACTGCAAGTGTAAATAAGAACTAAGTTGTAAAATAGATATTTTGAAATAAAAACTTCTTAAAAACAAAAGAGGACCTGGGGGGTAGGAAGGGGAAAATAAAACTAAAAAATAAAAAAGAAGGATAAAATGGAAACAAAGCTTAATGAATAAGGAAGGGAGGAGGAGTTTAAGGCAAGGGAGGCTAGTGGGAGGGAAAATAATACAAATCAAGGTATGCTGTGTGAAGGTACAAATTCCCTATGATAAATGTGGTCATTGTATATACCTAAATTGCACCAATAAACTTAATTTTTTAAAAAAGAATCAACAAGGAGAAAAGTCAGTGCTTCCTGAAAATTGGCCATGCTGGGATTGGGAGGATCCAATGAGAAAGCAACTAGCCAGCCATCTGGTCAGCCATGTATGCAGCATGGCTTCCAAGAGAAATGTCAGCACTTCCTATGAGCCTACCAGCCTACCAACATGCGGTCTGAGAACCAACCACCCCCCATAAGTAGGATAGGCTGAATTGATAGAAACAAAGTTACATAAAGCAACTAAGTGCTTCTATTGTCTTGTTGATTTTTTAGGCTTGGGGTCAGTGGTCTGAACATCTCTTGGGAGGGGAATTTCCTTCTATCTTGTCTTTGAAATTCAATATTGTTCTCACTGTTTTGGTTTGTTCTGATTGTTTTGCTTTATTCAATATTCTGTTTGGATTGATTTTATTCTGTTTTGTTTTTGGTTTGTTTTCACTATACCTGATGGAATCAACAACTATTGTGAAGATAACAAGATATAGTGTGGTAGCTATTGCTGTTGCCCTAGTATCCTGCTTTGAATTTCTGTACCAATTTTGCTGCTTTGTTTTGATTGGCTTTGTTCTGTTTTGTTTTGTTGGACTTCACTATCTTTAAAATAAAAAAAATAAAATGAAATTATCAATGAATGGGATCATATATATTTAAAAATCTTCTGCACAACTTTAAGAGAAGAGACCAGCTAATAAGAGTGAAGGGACAAACCACACAATCAGAACAAACACTTGCAATCAGGTGGTGAAATAATATCGAGAATATAAAAAATGTAATCACAAAAAAGATAAAACCCAATGAAAATGAGCAACAGAAATAGACACTTCTCAGAAAAGGAAGTAAAATAAACAATAAATATATTAAAAAGAGTTCAATGTCCCTTGCCATTAAAGAAATGTAAATTAAAAAACACTTTAGAGAGTATTGCTATAATTGAGAAATTAAATAATAGCCAAAGGTATTAAGGCTGCTGTGAGAAAAAGGAACCATTCTAATTTGTTGATGGGAATGGAAATTAATACAACTAATATGGACATCTGTATGAAAATTTCTCAAAACCCTAAAATTAGAAATTATATTCAACCCAGCCTTTTCCTTTCTTGGTAACTTCTCTTTTTTATTGTAAAGAGAAAAAAACAATAAAAACAATGTTACAAAATTTCAAAACACAACAGTTGAAGAGTAACAATAGTTAACATATTGCAATTGCATATTGTTATCATCTAAGTAGTTGCTCATATCACAAGACAGGAATGAAAATTGGATCAAACAATGTAGGTATAAACTTTTCTTTCCGAATAACTGCTAGTATAACCGAGCATGGTAGCACACTCTTGTAATCCCAGCCACTCAGGAGACTCTGGCAGGCAGATTGTTGCAAGTTTGATAATTATCTCACCTACAAAGTGAGCCCAAGGTCAGCCTGAATCACTTAGTGAGACCTTGTCTCAAAAAGGCAAAAATAAATAAATAGATAAATAAATTACTAGTATAACTATCTTGTATTTATTCGTTTAATTTTTTTACTTTTTTCTTTCCCCATCCTTCTTATCTTCTTTCCCCCATATCAGTTTATCTTTCCTTTTGAAAAATTTCTTCCCATTTTTCAATATCTATTGTACATTTTGGATCTTACTCTTTTAGTTTCTTATACTGCTGAAGCAATACAGTGTTTACACATGCAAGTCTGGTTTATGTCACTTACGAGTATGGTCTGAAGTTGTGTTTGTTTACCTATAAAAGTCTCAAGTTTATCTTTCTTAATGGCTGAGTGGTACCCTATTGCATAAAAATACTACATCATTTTTATCCATTCCTATGTTGATGGGCATTTGTGTTGTTTCCAAGATTTAGCTATTGCAAATTGTGCTGCTATAAACATGGGTGTGCATATATCATTGTGATATGTTGTTTTAATTTTTATTGGAAAATATCCAGAAGGCAAATAGCTGGATAGTGCCTTGTAATATGAGCAACTACTTAGATAGTAGTGTTACATTGGACCCCAGAGGGAAGAGGATGTAGTCTCTTCTCTCTCTCTCT
>PVJX010034648.1:0-18804 GCA_004027295.1 Dolichotis patagonum | reverse complement strand
AGAAAATGTGCATATACCCAGCACTTGGGAGGCTGAGACAGGAGGATTGCTGTGAGTTTGAGGCCACCTTGGGCTACATAGTGAGTTCAAGGCCAAACTGAACTACATAGTGAGGCCCTTTCTCAAAATATCAAAAACAAACAACAGCAATAACACCTCAACAAAACAGAAACAAAAAAAGTGCATGCAAGAAAGTTAATGTTTTTTTCTTTCCAAAGGAAAAAGAAATAGTATTTTTTCTAATTGTTTAATTGTATGATTTTGCCAGAATATAAAAGTAGATTTGAAAGTGTAAGTTCAAGACTTTGAATTGCAAGGTATAGTTCTTTAAGAATTACAGAATAATTGTAGACTATTGGGGCAGGGGAAATAAACTTTATTTGCTGCAGTATAATACCTATGAGTAATGAGTTTGAAGAGGGAAATATTTACACTATAAACATGTAATAGTTGGCTTTGCCTATTGAAACTCTTAAATAGATCATATTGATTAAACATAAAAATTGCTTCAAATAAAACCTTTATTCTTTATGATGTGCAGTTATTTATATTGGTTCAATAAGTGTGTCTTCCCTTCTATGTGAATATAATCAGGGAAATCAAGTATTTAGCATTACTGTATACAAATTCTATTTAACTAGACAAAAAAATTCTAGCAGTAAAAGTACACTCTGTTTTGCACGCGAAAGTAATGTGCCCAAATCCTTCAAGGGATTTAATCTGGTATTTGCTCTATGACTGTATAACCAGATCCTTTCTAGATCTCATCCTTGTTTTGAAACAACGAAGATTGAAGCCAACAAAGCAGCAAACAGCAAGCTGTGGGAAATGGCCAAGTGTGTGTTTATTGGAAAGAATAAAAGAAAAGTTCTCTGCTAGTTGGAGAGGGGTGTTCCATAAGGTGGACACCATGGAAGTCCAGACTTGGGGGTCTTTTACACAGTGGGAGTATAGGACAGGAAGCAGGGATGCTCCTGGTTGCGGGTAGACCTTTGATGTCCAGAGCGTAACTGCTTTGTTTGCACTTGTCTTCCTGCAGAGTTTGGTTAAGGACCAATATATTCTTTGTCTCCTGCATTTCATTAGGCCTAGATAGTCCTTGTTGCTAACTTGCTTATGCCCCTACCTTCAGTTCACTTAATTTACCTATTCAGGACCTGTGCCTTATCTACCTAACTTCCTCTATCTCCCGGCTTAACTAGATCATCTCAGCCTTAGAAGTGAGAAGAAATGTTACTTCTTGGCAGGAAAGTGACACTGAGAAATTTGGGTATCTTTTCAAAAAAAGGACCTCCTTCAAATATAAATCCTGTAGCTAAAATCAGGTGAAGGTGAATTGGACAGCTTGGTCTGCTCTTAAATGAGTTGATATGCACATAAAAATAAATTAGGACTATAAGGGCTTCATGAATTTATAGGAGAAAGTAAACTCATAAGTCTTTGTGTAATACTATTTTATTAAAAACTAAATACAAAGAAGTTACTATGTATAATCATTCTCCTTGTTAAATCTATACAAATGAGATAGCTCAGAGAAAAATATAAAATCAATGGCACTGACTGAGGACATTGTTTAGAGAAAACGTGATCCTGAGAGGGACTCAAGACAGAAACAGCTTTGGTACTGACACTACTGTAAGCCTATACACACCACGTCCCGCTGCTGAAGAGAGAGTAAGTGGCCTCACATTTTGCTCTGATATAAATGAAAAATAAGTCTTTCATTGTCTACTTGTAGTGCTCCACATAAATTAAACCTCAAGTGTTTCCTTTAAATCTCTGCCTCTTCAATGAACATGACCTAACCCTTACCTTTCGCAATGCTGTTGTCTGAAGATACATTGTGAACTGTATGATTATGGTAATCATGATAAAATTGTTTTCTACTATGAAGAAATTAATGTAAACTTGATCATTTTCATACTAAGTGTCTGTTTAAAAAATATCTGTTCTCTTTTTTTTTTTTTACTTGAGCAATTTATTTTGAAGTCTAACTTCCTTGTACTTTTTTGCAAGTAAATGTTGCCTCCTACTTTTTTCTATAAGCTTTTATTTCTGAGCCTCCCTTTCAGGGCCCATACACACAAATCAGCAGGAGATGGTACCTGCAGCTATATTTGGCATTTGGCATTTAGTGCTTCACTGTTTACTTTAAATGGAAAATTATTTCTGTTCTCGCTTTGTTAACAAAAGACCTGAAATTTACCCTGAGCCAACAAATTGTCCTCTACATTCATCATTTGCCAGAAGGATTTAAATACTTCTAGCTTGGTATTTCAGGGCAAAAATCAGATTTTGTGTGATTTTATGTCTATGCAATTGACTCAGTTACTTGATGACAAGACTAATTTTTCTTTGCTTCTTTCCCTTTCTCTCTCTCTCTCTCTCTCTCTCTCTCTCACTTTTTTTTCACCTTCTCTCGCCCTACCCCCTGAGATGGGGACTGAGCCTGGGCCTTTGCACATGCCAGGCACACACTCTTCCACTGAGGTACATTTCAAGTCCCCAAACCTAATTTCTGAACAACTTAGGTCATGTATTACTCTTACTATTTCTTACCTATTTCTCCTCGATAGCTTTGCACCGTACCTATGACTGCCTTCCTGCTTGTTGGACAGGCTCCTTATTTATGTATTTACTAAAACAGTTCCCCAGCTGCATCCATCTACTCCTTGAGATGGCTGCTTCGGGCCCGGCACTGACAGCCTCGTGTGCTCACATCCGGCTTGGTGATCATCGACTTTAGATTCTGAATGTACCGTCCAGGCCTCCATCACCTCCAGCCAGCTCCTTCCCCAGGGCGACCTCACAGAGCACACTCCCTTTCTGTTTCCTTGTACTTCCCATACACTAGAGTTCATGACAGTTAGAGAAGCCCTGCATTAACTTAGGGTAAGTGGCAATTCAGCAGATAAAATTGTTATTTTTTTTCAGGTTTTATTTTTTAAAATTTTTATTTGTACATATTTACCATACATGATAATTACATTCTCATAAGGAATTTGTACCTGTACATGATGTATTTTCTTTTTTCTCCCTACATTTCTTGCCTCTCTTCAGCCCTTCTTCTCCTCATTTGCAAAGTTGAAAAATGTTATTTTAAGGTTAAGTTCAGAAAGAACTTTCTGGAAGAGAATCTGGGGCAGCATCAGTCCTGACGATGGACAGTCTACAGACATGTGGATGTTGGAAAGAGGATGTGGAAACAGAGTGGGTACACATGGACACTCCAAGCAGGAGACATATGAGCAAAACTACAGAGCCAAGAACCGAGACAGCACTGACAGGGCTGGCTAGGCCCTTCAGGTTGTTCATGTCATCACCACCATTGGAGGAGCAGGGATTATGGGAGTTCACAGTTGATCAGAATGAGATGGCCACTGGCAAACAGGATGTGGGTGACTTGAGTGCAAGGTGATCATTCAGTAGAAGTAGCTCTCTGGTAACAGACATGTCTAAGTGTTTCTGAAGGTCAAGGTCATCCTTTGGTTATAACTTAATTGAAATTACATTGATCTCTGACGATCTCTTTGGAAAGCTCTAGCTAGATGGGCTGATAGTAAGAGAAATTTGAGGAGTCACTGGGTATGAATCCCAGTTATGTCACGTATGTATGAGGCATTAGCTAGATTCACTGATTTGTGTGTGTTGTGGCAGTGAAAGCTCTAGGTACAAGCTTACTTGAACAATAAATCCAATGATAGTAGGGTATTGAAGCAGAAGCACGAAGCAAACTATTACAAGGATAAAGGAAAACTGTATTAGGTCTTGACCTCCAATCCAGCTTCTCCACTATTTCCCTGCCCCACTTCTCTTTTGTCTGTGTGGCTCTTTTTCTCAGTTGTATCAGTCCTCTGATAAGGACTTTTCCAGTCATGTAGTCAATTATTCTGAAATGCCATTTTCACATTGATATATATATATATATATATATATATATATATATATATAATTTTTTGAGACAGGATCTTTTATGTAGTCCAGTTTGGCCTTGAACTTACTATGTAGCTGAGAGTGGCTTTGAACTCTCGGTGGTCTTCCTCCCTCAGTCCATTGAGTGCTGGGATTACAGGTATGTGTGACCAAGCCTGGTTTTAAAAACTGAATTTTTTTGCTGATTCCATATCATCATGCTGTGAAATCCAGTAACACTTTTATTCTTTGTTCAGTGTGTTTTTAGTCTGTTTTGTATTGTTTAATTTCAACCTACATGAAGGTATGGACAGCTACTTTGAAGAGAACAAGAAACACTATGGCAGCTGTTGTTGATTTTCCTACTGTCTGGTTTTAAAGGCTGTAATGCCTTCTTTACCCTGTTCTGATCAGTTTTACACTATGTTGTTTTGTATGAACTCATTGTGTGTGAAGATACAGACAACTATTTAGAAGAAAACAAGAAACATTACGGTAGCCACTGTTGATCTTCTATTGTCTTGCTTTGAAATCTGCGTCACTTACATTGTTTTCTTCTGATCTACTTTCTTCTGTTTTGTTATGTTTAGTTTTACCCTCTAAAATAAAAAAGTAAAATAAAATAACCTGAATTTTTAATTAAATAAAAAATTTAAGTTAAGAATAATAAGTGAGATAAGTTACATAGATTTCACCTGTCTGGGAATTAAATAAAATATTACAGAGGCCTGAATAAATAATACCTATACTAGAAACGAATATATAAATAGTTTTAGGGCAGGAATTATGTTTACAAACTAATTCAGTGATTTGATTGGTTTTTCTACCTGAATACCAATGGTCTTTAAAAAAAATGGGAGGGGGGTTCAATTTACAACACAGGGAGAAACAAGCCAAGCACATAGTAGAGAGAGCTGGTGACAACAATTTCTGTTTTCAGGTTCTCTTTTCTGTAAATTAAATGTGGGTTTTGTAAACAACTTCTTAGTATCTTTGTAAAAGCACTTTTAAGCAAACTGGGTTAGCTATTGTATCACATAAATAGCCAGCTCCATTGGGGGAGGATTAAGGGTTCATAAGTGAGAATCAATATTGCATTTGGATAATGACTAAAAACTCCCGACTGTCGAAATAAAGGAGAGATTAAAGCCACGATGATGGCTTAGAAGATAAAGTGAGGTTGCAGTCTGAAAGAAGGGAAATGACTCAACACATTCAGCCCGATAAAGCTGTGGCCTGAATTCATCCCGACAGTTGTTATGCTACCTCCTGCTGCCCAAAATGTGAGCACGGAATCGAAACCCAGGAGGGGAACTGGGAAGGCACATGGGCAAATGCTTCCTGGGCAATACATCTGTTTCTATATTATCTTACCAATTACACTGCTCTTTGGAAATTTTTACTATTTCTGTTAACCTACTTTTATGAAGCAGTATGGCTTAAATGAAAAGAGCACTAAACTCTCAGCCAGAGATTTGAGTCCAAATTTGGAATCTGTCTCCTGGTTATTAGTGATTTGGGGCAAGTGGCTTAATGGCCCTTTTGCTTAATCGCTTCATCTGTAAAGTTCCATTTCCTATGGGACTGAATTGAGTAACGTGAAGATAACGTGGTCTAGATGGGCTGGGCGTCAACTGGACAGGTAAATGAGAAAGCACGGAGGAAGCTAGGCTATGTGAGAAAGCACGGAAAGTGGGTAGGCCTGCACATCCCACCGAGAGCTCACATTTCTTTGGGATCTCTACACTCTGTTCCCCTGCAGATGCTAAGGATACCCAGCTGAAAACGCTGCTTCTGCTGTGCTAACTTCAAAGGCCAGAAGAGCACATCTGGAAAGTTTGACTATCACTGCACCTCTCCTCGTTTACTTTTTGTTTTGCTTTTGTTTTCGTTTTTGAGACTGGATCATGCTCTGTAATTCAGGCTGGTTTTGACTGTCAACTGGAAGCTTGTTTGTTTTTGTTTTTTAGTACCAGGGATCCTACTCATGACCTTGCACCTGCCAGGCAGGTGCTTATGGTCAATGAGCTAAACCCCGGCCCCTTCAGGTTGGTTTTGACTATACCAATCACATCAACTACATGTGATTTTTTTTTTTTTTTTTGGTACTGGGGATTGAAATCACAACCTCACTCTTGCCAGGTAGGCGCTTATGCCACTGAGCTAAATCCCTAGCCCTTTAGGCTGGCTTTGAACTCACTATGTAGCCCAAACTTTCAGCGATCTTCCTGTCTCAGCCTCCCAAGTGCTGGGATTGCAGGTATGTGACACCCCTCCTGGAGTCCTCCCTTTTGATATGTACTGTGAAAAAAAATTTTTTTTAATAAACAAAAAATTCTTCATTTTTGGAAGAAAATGCCAAAACTAACTTCAGAAGGGGAAGAAAAGATAGTGTGTAAACAGGTTTAACACTAAAGTGTTACAGAAAAGTAAAGTGAAATTATATCTTAGGTTATCTTGGTTATTTTGCTTTTCTTTTTGAAATATACCTCATTAATCCAGATCATGCTGTAATTCTTTTCAAGATTTTCTTGGTGAGTTGTTTAGCAGAAAGTATACTCTTGCTTTATTCATCTACTTTCCCTTCGTTCCAACTGCTGCTTCTTAGGCTACTGTTTTAAAAGGATACACATCAAGCCAGGCGTGGTGGCACATTCCTTCAATCCCAGCACTTGGGAGGCTGAGGCAGGAGAATCGTTGCAAGTTCAAGACCAGCCTAAGTTACAAAGTGAACCCAAGGCCAGCCTGAACTGCATAGCAAGACCCTGACTCAAAAAGACAAAAAAAAAAAAAAAACAAAATCACACCCATTTAAAAACTTCTATAGAGGATTGGAGGCAAATATTCGTGTTACACTGGTGCATATAACACAATCTGCCAGAGAGTGAGGAAATAAGCATTAGAGAAAACCATACAGGACCCTATATGCTGTCACGCAAACATTGAGACAAGCAAGTGTAATCACAAGTCAGAAATTTCTCAAGGCTGTGCTGGTATGGTTAAGAGCTGGTGGGTAGAAACAGTCTTTACACTCTAGAAAAGGCTGCGATGTAGCTCCATGCTAGAGCACTTAGCAAGCACGTGTGACACGCGGGGTTCCACTCCCTACAGCAAAATCAGAAAAGAACAAAAACTGTAGACAGATGTTTAGATCATTGTTGAATGCCCACTGCAAAAGAAATTGGGTTACACAAATATAAAATATCAGTTTTATAATGTATAATGCATTGAAGTGTCCTAAAAAGAGTTCCAGAAATCAAGAAACATGGGCTTCTTTGTGGTTTCTCACCACTAACACGAAGGAGTTGGATTTATAGTCCCAAGAATCCCTGGAGGACTTCATGAATTTCAAGGCACTGGTGGTAACAAAAGCAAGAGAGACACAATGAGGCCAGTTTGAAACAAATAAATGAAATTGAAAATTAAAAAAATGAAATTGGCCACTTCTACCCAAGTGACAGGTAAAAACAAAAACAAAACACAAGAGACTGTGTAGCACAATGACAGAGGTTCCAGAAATTAAAGAGGGAAAAAAAATGGATTTTTGATGATGGAGGTGGCAGGGGTACAAACTGTGTGGTTGCAGATAAACAATGATCATACAGAAGAGAGCAACCAAATGATAGTTCTTTATTTTTAAAGGAGAGAAATATGTAAGTCCAGTAGTGGAAAGTCAGAGAAAATAAAATGGCAGAGGTACGCAGATAAATTCATAGAGGAAAGTGATGGAAGAAATAGCATGACTAGGCCCAGTGAAATGACCGTAGGCCTAAAAGACCCAAGAACAGGGGAGCAGGACAATAGCAACGAGTCCCAGGTAAGAGGAAGCAGCTAAAAGAGAGGAATTGAAGAGAGTACAGGGGAAGATGTATCAGCTTTTCTTTTCCTGTACGGGGGTTGAATCCTAGGCCTTGGCACGGAGTTACAGCCCCAGCCCTTTGTATTTTTATTTGGAGATGGAGTCTTGCGTAAGTCCAGCCTGGACTCTACTGGGAATTCTCCTGCCTCGGTCTCCCCGATTCTGGAACGTGCCACTGTGGCTGGCTTATTGTCATCATTATTACTGTTATTCTTACTATCTCAGCATTTCTCACATACCTCTCGAGAAAGTGGTGCTTTCTCTTAAACCTGGACAAAAGGGTTTCTAAGGAATGCACACTTAAGAAAGATAGGAGTTTTCTGTGGAAAATTCTTCTGATGTAGCAGTTATTCAGAGGATATTTGAGATGTGTCTCAGGGAAAAAAGAATAGAGTCAGAAGTAAACAAAATTATTTCTGAAGTCAAATAATAATAATCCATATGAGAGAGTAAAACATGGAAGTCTATATATTTGTGTATTCTAACAGTATGGGTTGTTAATTTTAAAAAAAAGAGGAAAACATAGAAAAAGCAGTAAGCCAGTAATAAGTAAGATGCATTTGGGTAGCGCTGTGATGACCGCACTGAATTTCCTGACATGTGATCTCAGTTGAACCTCAAAGCTGCCTTGTGATGGAAGCTGGCACCTTTCCTGATAATGTCAAAATTCATTTCTCAAAATCTGGAAGACTGGCAGGAGCATGTGCAGATGAGCAAAGTGCTGCTAAAAATGAGAATACATTTAAAATATTGGGTGGATGTTTAAAGTATTCAAAAAATTCTTTGTTACACAGCTAATATGTACGCATTATAGTAAAAAAAATTTTAAATACTGAAAAACAAGGATAAATCACTGAGAAGCTCACCACCTTTCCTATAGGGAATCTGAAACATTCACAAATATATTGAGGAAATAATGAACCTCTGTATTCCTGTCATCCATGTTCAATTGTTATGGACACTCTGTCAGTCTTATTAACTATCACCCTTCCCTACCTTACACAGTATTGCCAAAACCAAAGCCAATTTCCGCTTGTCATAATAGTTTACTAGAAGGTATTTCAAAGATGGAGGTTGTGACATATGACTTTAATACCACCTATGAAGGTGGTTGGGCATGAGGCTAACAACTTCAAGGTCATTCTGGGAAACAGCTGAGATCCCATCTTGAAGAGTAAAAAAGACTGCAGATGTAGCTCAGGGGTATGGGCCTTCAGGGTCATTGTATGTCTCTAAGAATACATAATCAGGGCCTGGAAGGCGTAGCTCAGTGGTACAGTGCCTGCCTGGCACACACAGGGTCCTGGACATCATTCCTAGCACCAGAAAAAAGAAACATAATGTACAATCATCCCCAATAAATGTAACAATTATCCTTCAATGTAATTGTCTGATTGACTCAAAGACATTTTTAACATGTTTTTTCCCAAAATAAGGTAACAACAAGGACTTGCTTTAAGTCTATAATTGTTTGTCTGACTGCTGTTTCCATGACACTTATTGTTGAAGAATTTGGGTCCCTGATCCTGAAGAATTTCCCACATCGTGGATTTGACTGATTGAATTATTGTGTCACTTGACTTATTCTGTTCCCTCATCCAGTACATTTCATGCAAATCTGTAATTAAATTGATGTTCTGGAATATAAACTCTAAATATGCATATTATTTTTATAAACATAAGGCCTAATCACATAGATTTTATCATGCTTTTACATCTGGTATGTTATATATAAGAGAAAGATAATATGAGAGAGGAAACCACGATAGTTTTTAATTTTGAAAATTCTGAAGAATAATAAAAAGTTTAAGGGGAAAAATTAACCAAAAGCTGTTAAATAGTTAATTTTCAAGATCATAGAATACAACTAAATAATCCACAAAATAAATAAAAACAAAGGTAGTGAAAATAAAACAATATGGGTTAAAAGGACATACAGGAAAGGAAAAAGAGCATTTTTAGACAAAATAATGTTATAGCCCTGAGGATCTCAGAAAGAGGATTTATTGTTCAGGCTGTTTCACTTACCATTATTTCTTACCATTCTGAAACATTTTCCCATTTGTTTCTTTATTATTATTATTATTATTATTTTAAAGATAATAAAATCAAACAAAATTTTTTAAAAAAATAAAGAAACCAAACAGTGAAAGTGATACAGAGCTTCAAAATAAAATATTAGGAAATCAACAATGGCTACCATAATGCTTCTTGTTATCTTCAAAATAGCCACTCATACCATCAGACATGAAATCAAACAAAACAGAATAGAATAAAACCAATCAAAACAAAACAATGAAAGTGATACAGGACTACAAAACAAGATAACAGGGAATTAATAGTAGCTACCACCTTCAGAAGGAGATCCCCCATAGTTGCTATATTGCATATTGCTAACCTCTAAATAGATGCTCAGACTACTGGCTTTAGACCTACAAAGTCAATCAAACAAAAATTGTTTTTTTTTTACTTCAGTAGCTATCATCTGAGCCTGTGTTTCTCTGAATGAGCTGGTTGCTTATGGGGGTGGTGGCTGGGGCCTGGCACTTCTTGTCTCCCAGCCTACTCTTTGGTTGGCTCACAGGAAGGAGATGGCTTCTTGCTGGTTCTCTTTCCAGGTTGCATGGTTACTGCTGGCTCATAGGAAGGGATTGGCCTGGCCATGGCTGCCACTGGCTCAAAGGAAGGGTTAACTTCTTCTTAATTCTCTTCCTGGGACACATGGCTGCCTCTGGTTCACAGGAAGTGGTTGTTCTGGCCCACGACTGCCACTGGCTTACAGGAAGGGGTTGGCGTCTTTGTGGTTCTTTTCCCAGTTTGCATGGCCACTGTTGGCTCACAGGAAGGGGCTGTCCCAGCCCATGACTAGTACTGGCTCACAGGAAGGGGCCAGTCTCTTGTTGGCTCTCTTCTTGAGTCTCATGATTGCTGCTGGCTCACAGGAAGGGGTTGGCATCTTCATGGTTCTTTTCCCAGTTTGCATGGCTACTGTTGGCTCACAGGAAGGGGCTGACCCAGCCCATGACTAGTGCTGGCTCACAGGGAGGGGTTAGCTTCCTCTTGGTTCTCTTCCTGAGTCACATGGTCACCAATGGCTCTCCCATCCGCTTCTTATTCCTGTAACTCCCTAGTTTTTGGAAGTAATTTAAACTAGAGGTACAGCAAGAAGAGAAAGGTGCATGAACTCCTGCTTTTCAATTTTTCTCTGAGGCGTGGCTTCAGACATTGTTGTGGCTAAGTGTTGCTGCTTTTCGTTAGATGCTTAGAGATGCCTGAGTAGCTTTTTGAACAATTCTTCTCTTTTCAGGATGAATAGAATTGAATATGCTTTGGTGTTTGGTTTCTGAACCTTTTCTTTCCTAGATTAATCTTAGTAAAAGGGTAAAGGGAAGCTCGGATTTCTAATTTTTCATTTTTTGAGGGAGTAGGACAAGACAGTGGTTGCTTTCCTGGCTTAGCGACAGGTCCTCCCGTCCCTCAAATTTCAAACCATCGGACCCACTGTGAAATCTCATTTTCTTTCTAATGTCTACCACTTAGCACAGTTGATGCTAATGCAGCATGCTGCCCCCACCACCACTGCCAGGGGAACTTTTAAAGAGGCTGAGATCACTTTGAAAATGTAAGGGAAATTACGAGCACTGATAAAATTAATAATAACTGAATCAAGTTCTTGAAAACTAGCTTGCTAAAAATGTGAAAAATATATGTGAATTTTAGAAAGTAGGATATAAATAAGTCACAACATGGCCTCTTACAAATAATGACTTTTTGTACTATTCAAAATTTTCTGTTTTGAATATTATTTTATTATTTGGTGCTAGGAACCCAGGACTTCATGCATACAAGGTAAGCACTGTCACTAAGCCACATGACCAATCCATGAATATTATTTGTCTTAAAACAAAATATAGTAATAAACTCTACCAAGAAATAAAATAACACTAAAATAAATTGAAGAAACAGTTTATGTCCTGAGAGTTTACATGAAATTGTTTCAGAATTAAAGTAGAGCTTTAGTGTCATTTTCACTAAATTTAAAATGGGGAAATATTTTAATTGTAATTAAAAGACTAAATTCAACTCTTGCCAAAATATACCTAATAGAATGAATGAGCTAAATAATTTATATTGTTTTGATAAAAGGAAGGGTGATGGAAAGGGATTTTCCTACCAGGTATAAAACACATTTTAAAGTTTCAATGCATGAAAATCTATAGTAGAAATATATACCAACCAAGCATAGTGGCACATGCCTGTGATCCCAACACTTTGGCGGCTGAAGCAGGAGGATCACTGGAAGTTTGAGGCCAGCCTGGGCTCCATAGTGCGTTCAAAGCCAGCCTGAATTACCTAGTAAGACTCTGTCTCAGGAACAAATAAACAAAACATACATGAAGGAGCTATGCAGTAGAACAGAGAAGATGAGAAACAGGTTATCAGTCGGGAGCCCGTCCGGAGTAAAAGTGTCGGTTGACACACAGCATAGGTCTGCCCGAAGAGTGGTACCTGCTCCTGCTAGGTGTTTGCCAAGGATGTCCAGGCCTTGGTAGTGAAGAGAAACCCTTGGATTGGTTCAACTAGTGAAAAACCTAAATGCAAAGTGATGATTTAGTCTCTCTTGGCCAAATTGTCAAGTAATTTGGAAAAGTTGCCTTCATTCATTTTTAATTGACAAGTAAAAATTGTATTTTTAGTGCATAACATGTTATATTAAAATATGTGCACAGGGCTGGGCATGTGCTTCAGGGGTAGAGTGCCTGCCCAGCATAGACGCGGCCCTAGTTTAGTTCTTAGTACCAGTAAAACAAGGATACACTGTGGAACTGCTAACTCAAGCTAATTCATAGGCAAGTTATGTCACATGCTTTTCTGTGTCAAGAACATGTAAAATCGACTGTCTCAGACTTTATCAAGAAAGGAAGTTTTGTTTTTGAAGTCAAGAAGCCTCAATTATTTATTTTATGTCTCAATTTTTGAGTCTTTCTCTGTGTCTCGTTTTGAGACAGGGTCTTGCTACATAAATTGAGGTTGGCTTTGAACTCTGTGTAGCCAGGTTGGTGTCAGACTTACAGTGATCTTCCTGCCTCAGTTTCCCAAGTACTGAAGTTGCAGGCATATGCCACCATGCTTGACAGGATTGTGACTTTTTAGATGAACACGTCTTATAATTTTTATACTGTAGCAAAATGTCTGACACTTGGAAAACCCTATTTATTTGTTTATTTATTTATTTTTGAGACAGGACCTCACTACGTGATTCAAACTGGCTTTGAACTCACTGTAGCACTGAGGCCCACTGGCCTCAAACTGAAGGCAATCCTCCTTACTCAGCCTCCCAAATGCTAGGATTATAGGCATGCACCACCACACCCAGTTTGGACAGTCCTATTTAAAAACTCCAAATGTCTTACAAAATCATTAAAATTCCCCAGATTCTCTTAGCATTTATCAAAACGCAACAAGCCAAAGACTACCAAGTTCAAACTTCTGTCTTAACAAAATCTCATCTATTGGTTTGCAAACAAGGAAGGGGAAACTGTACTCTACAGGAGAGGGAGCCCTCCTTGGTAAGGTTCGGGTTTTTGCTAGGAAGCTCTCAGAGATGGAGACCAGTTCTGGATCGGTTGCTGCCTTTCCAGCACCATTGGGAGACGCAGGAATTAACTACAGACTGGGTACTGTCATGGGGGGAGGGCTGGTTAGCAACTGGCCACCCTCAATAATAAATAGGGTAAAGCAGGCCTGGGCATCAGGGAGAGAAGAGCAGTGGTCACACCAGGAGGGGCAGATGTGACACTTTACCGTTGCCGAAAGATCTTGTCCTGTTATTTCTGTCCCCCAAGGCTGACTAACAACAGGGTTGCCTTTTTCTGCTGCAGTCTTCGAGTTTCAGACAGTGTTTTCACTGTTTACATTGGTAGAACCACCTTTTTTACTTCTGTTTATTCAAGCCCTAGAAGATAGTGCTATCGATTGGTAACCAACTGTACTCTGACGATCCAGCAGAAAAAGATGGGGCCGCTCCGCGCCTGTGTTGTTCACCATTGTGCTCTGAAGACGTAGCTTGGTAAGAGTAGCGCTCAGTAGAAGGCTGTTTGCAGAGTTTGATTTGGAGCTTCAGTCGAGAGGACAGACACGATGAAGACACTGGACACAGACTGTTAACAGTCACTCCACTCTGCGTCCGGGCGTAGCGAAGGTGGAGCTCGGCCGAGGGTGGAGGGGAGAACACCGAGCACGGAGTACGGGGTTATTTCCTGGCTGTCTTCTCTTCGCAGCTCCATCAGACCAGACACGAGTTGCTGTTAGGAGTTTTCCAGTTCTCCCCCAAACTCACCCCGTCTCTCAATCTTGAAAGGCTTTGGAAAGGGGCACACCTGGTAATGGGCTCAGAGGGAGCAATTAATTCTCCAGCTTTGTCCTGAGCTTCTCCCTCCCAGCCCTCCAGCCCCGGCCTCCTCCTGGCAACCCTGCCTTCTCCTCCTCTCTGCTCCAAGCTCCATTCCCACTCCCCTCCCTCCTGGGGACTGACTGGAAAATGAACACACACCAAGAAATGGCAGGCGTGACTCTGCTATGCAAGAAAGAAACAGGAAGACGTGGATGAGCAGCTCTGGAGCCGCTGAAATTGGAACTGGAACAATGCAGAACTGGCACACGGAAGCATTTACATAACCACTGGGTGAAGTCAACATCAAAGTCCTGCGTAAGGGGAAAGGGTTTGCCCAAGAGAAGGGGAGAGAGAGACTAAGCAAAACAGTCTCTAGATTTACCTGAACAAAAGCTAAGCGGCAGGAAATTGGGATGTGAAAGAGTGGACCCATTGTATTGACAAAGAATCTCATGGAACACAAAGGGAAAGAACAAGAATTGGCCTCTGGGCAATACAAGCTTTCTCCAGTATCAGCATTTAGAGTAGTCCAAGGTTTGTTAGGCAAGTGATCCTAAAATACGAACTACATAGCAGGGCGCAGAATAAAACAGGCAGTAAAGGGAAAACAATGGTAATTCAAGTGCCTTGATAACATTTTGTTATTGATCCTTGTGGAGGTTGTGTTGGTTTGGTGGTGAGAATAAAATCACAAAATTACACTAAACCAGTGAACAAAGAGGTATAGTTATCAAAAATATGTCTGTTAGAATTTATTAGCATTTGCGATCTTTGTTAGTATCCTGAAGGCAAATCTGTATGTCACACTGTGAAATAAACATTTCGAACATTGTTTTCCATTGGTGGGAGGGGGCAGGTAAGAAGCAGGATATAAAGAAATGCTCTAACAAACTCTTATCTAATTACCTAGTACAAAGTAATTTGGGGTCTTTGCCTAAATTTGGATGATCACAATCTGAAAATGATGTTGGAGAACTAGCAATATTGCCAGCTAAGTTGTGATTTATATGTATAGAAACAATGTATTAAATCCAACAAAAAGCAAAACTGATCCATTCTAATTTAATTTATATCTCAGCTTCCAAAAAAATGTAATTAAAGTCAATGGATTGATTTATAAAAGGATTTCTTATTAGTTATAGTATGGAATTTAACCCAAGACCTATGTACTGAGCCACATTCCCAGATCTTTTTATTTTTCATTCTCAGACAGGCCCTCACTAAATCATGGTAGCCAGGTTGGGTTTGAACTCTCAGTGCCCCAGACTCAGCCTTCCAGAGTGTGGGGGTTACAGGCACCACAACCAACCACTGAAAGAAAAATATTTTAATTCTTTGAACAGCCATACCATGAAGAAATACTATTCAATTGCCATAAAGATCAAAGGCTAACAAGATGAAAGAAAATGTCTGAAACTTTTCTGACAAAGGTGAATAAACCTCATTTTTTTTTTCCAAATCCATTTTATGTCAAAAAGAAAAATAAATAAATAAAACAAAATTTCAAAGCACAACAGTTAGGGAACAATAATGCACATTGCCATCTCCAAATCAGTTACCCAGAGGACAAGACATTCAATTGTCTAAACAGTGCCAGCACAAACTTTTTAATGAACTCAGAGAAATTGGTAGTATGATCTTAACTATAATATATAATATATATGTATATGCATATATTGTTTTTTTCAGCCTCTCATGCTAGTGAGATCATATGATGTTTACACATGCATGTCTGATTTATTTCACTTATGAGTATTTAAAACTAAAGTTTTATAAGGTATTCATAAATTTAAAATAAGCTACCTGGTATTTGATAAGTGATTGTCAAGAATGAGGTATAACATTAGACATTAGATTGATGATTTTTTTTTTTTGAGACAGGGTTTTGCAGTGTAGCCTGTGCTGGACTTGAAGTCACACTGATCCTCCTGCCTCAAGCCCCTGTGTGCTGGAATTGCAGGCGTGCGCCCGCCCTCACACCTGGCATGATTTTTTTTTTCTAAACAAATGATTCAGCCCAGGGCCTGGTACATGCTATACAAGTGCTTCACCACCAAAGTACATCCCCAGCTCTCTTATTTGTTTTATTTTAGAGTCTCAGTACTTTGCCCAGGTTGGCTTCAAGACATGTTTTTCCTGCCTCAGCCTCTCAAGTAAATGAGAGCATAGCTACGCACCACCATATCTGATTGAGATTGATGAAGTTATAGTCGACTTGTGAAAGTTAAAATTTCATAGCCTTCAAATAAGTATTTGAAGTATTATAAGTATTTACTGGGTGTGAACTACATATACAGTAATGTGCTATTTTGTCTTTAGAGAGGAAAAGTTTTCATTGGTTATAACTGTTCATCCAAAGATATCATAAAAATAAAATAATATAGCTTGGCTTCATAAACACCAGGGAAAACCTCAATGCTTCTTCATGGCTTTAAACACATTTTCCTTTGCCCATCATTTCTCCATTTTTTGACAGATTTCTTAGGTATTTATAAAATGTATTTGTTCCTGGTTTGATACAAGGTAATCTTTTTTACCTGTGAGTAATCTCATATACGGAATTTTAATATTTATGATTTGTTTACAAAACACTTTTCTGAAAATTATTTTGCGAATAAAGACTTTCTGTGTGAAAATGTCTGAAAAGAGCATAGAAGTATCTCAGGGGAAGTTTGAGATCTTTATCCCCCAGAGCAGCTGAACGGCATTTCAGGCTGCAGGTCCCTTGGGGTTGTACTGAGGTGATTGAAATTTCCCTGGAGAATTTAATGAGGCTAAAGACTGAATTTATTTTGGCTTAGGAAGCAAATAAAGTTCCTTCTGGATTTTAGAGAACTCAATTTAAATGGAAAGGCAGCCATCTCAGCCCTAAACAATGCAGGGTTGTTAAGGGGGGAATAAGCAGGAAGGTTACTAATACATTGTATATAAAATAAAATTTACAGGACAAAACAACCCTTTCTCACTCTTCCAAGTTTTCATTATCATCACAAATCTTTTCTTTGTGTTTTTTGGGTCCCTATCATTATATATACTGTAATGAATCCTCTCCTTTTTTTTTTCTTTCTGTATTCTATTCTATCACAAAAGTTGGTAATAAATAGAACATGGGCCAAATTCATCAGTCACAAATAATCACAGTGATGCAAATAATTTTTGTTGGAGTTGTACTTCATAGTTTTCAAAGTCCTTAGCCATAAGTTTTCTCATTTCACAAAATTCTTGGAGGTATGTACAGTGCAAAATTCTTGTAGGTCTCTATGGTGTTTGACCCTACATTCTTTTGACTTTAAAGGAAGCTGAAGCATAGGTTGGTTGGTGATGGAATTCAAGAGCACTAAAATAAGTTCCCAGTCCCCAACTCAGGCTATGCCAAACCCACGAGGCATTTGAGCCCACAAAGTGAAAGAAGCTACATTTGGTTTTACAGATCTATAGGTTTTTGGTTTGTTTTTTTTTTTTTTTTGGTACTGGAGATTGACCTCACGACCTTACACTTACCAGGCAAGCACTTAAGCCACTGAGCTAAATCCCCAGCCCAAGAAGCTACATTTGAAGGTGTACTTGATTGCTCTTCCCTTGTGGCCTTCTATGCAGACTGGGGAAGTGCAAGAAATTGATCTGCAATCAACTAAAAAATTGATTTTGAGCAAGAGTTACTTCCTAGCAGTTTAGGAGATTTAGTTGAAATGAGGACTGCAAATACAGCCAGTAGAAACAAAGTACATATCCTGGGTTGAATTATTTCCCTCCATTCTTGATTTCACTCTTTGTTGTCCAGGCCTTCAGACTTGGCTAGGGCTCCCTCTGTCTATACCAATGCCCTACTTTAAAAAATATGTTTTTTAGGGAAAAGAAAAAAAAATTTTTTTTAAATCCTGAAGTTATGGCTTGTGTCTTGGTGTCCCCCAAAGCTTCATGTGGTCATAGGTGGGGATTTTCCAGAGGTGGCTGGATCTAGAATGTGTGACTCTGAGATTAAGGGTATATGATTGCAAAATCAGCCCACTGATTGGTTTGGCATCGCCCTAATCCCAGTAGCTAGATAAGAGTATAAAAGGCAAAGAAAGAAACTGCCAAGGTCTCTTGCTTGCTTGCTTTTGCTGTCTTTTTTTTTTTTAACCATGAATTGGCTCTACCTTGCAATACATGTCTGCCATGCCACAATGCCTTTGAGCCACCCGATTATGGACTGAACCCTCTACAAACTGTGAGCCAAATAAATCTTTCCTCCTTTAACTTTGGGTGTTGGGTGTTTTGTCTCATCAATAAGAAAAGTAACTAAGCCAAAGCACTATATGATCAAAATAGCAGTTTTAAACCTTGACATTTAAAATATACTCACACCCAGGTCCCAACGTAGACATTCTTATTTAATTGGACCTTAGGAACAATATTTTTAAAGCCCTCCTGTGATTGTAAAGTATAGCCAATGCTGAGAATCATCATCCTAGGAAATCAATATATATGTTTGTTTTGAGACAATCTTCTCTGTAATTCAGGCTGGCCTTGAACTTACTATGTAGCCCAGGCTGATTTTGAACTTGCAGTGATCCTCCTGCATTAGTCTCCCAAGTGCTAGGATTACATGTTTGCCACCATGCCCAGCATAATAGATATACTTTAGAGAAATTCCAAA
>PVJX010034647.1:0-18796 GCA_004027295.1 Dolichotis patagonum | reverse complement strand
GCTTCTAAAAGTAGTAATAGCACAGTCACATTGTGACCAATTATAAGTGATGTAAAATCGACACACTGATGCCAGGAAGATCTTTTTGAGCAGAAATGTGACCATGTCGTTCCCTTGGGTGAAACACATCAGTGACTTCCCATTGCCCTTTTGATATAGGCTCAGAGCTGTGGTCCTGATCAACCTCTGTCCTCGCCAAGGTCTGCCCTTCTCGTTGCCTCCACAGGCCAGGTGTCTGCATAGACATCTCTCTGTCCCCAGTAAAATTCTTTTACCTCTTTTTAGACATCCTAATTACAATAATTCCCCCACTGTAGCCCCTGCTAGCAGCAATAACTTTCCAACATAGCTCTTAGAGCTCATGTGAAATGTCGTATTTGTTTGTGTGATCCTTTGATTCATGTACATTTCCTACACTTGTGTATAAGCAAGAATCAGCAACAAATTTGTTACGGTACAGATCTAAAATTATCCCCAAAGTCTCGGGATCTTAGATTTGGGGTACCGGACCACAAGGTTGCTATATTCAGCTATATCCATAGCTGAATGTGTTATCAGGAGGAGGTAGATCCTGATTGAAAGTGGGCCACTGGTGGCGAGACCTGAAAAGTATATTCTTACCACCAGCTCCTCTCCTCCCTCCACCTTCATCTATTTCCTGGCTCCCATGGGTTGAGAAGCTTCCTTCCTTCGTGTCCTTCCACCTGCTGTTTCTACCTTGGAGCCAGCCAACCATGGACTGAACTCTCTAAAACTGTAAGCCAAATAAACCTCTTTTTCCTTAAGCTACACATAAGGTAATTTTTGTCCTAGCCATGGGAGAGTGACTAATACAAGGTCTTTCTGTTTTCTAAGACAGAGGCTTATGAGTAGCTGTATCACCTAGTATATCATACAGTATATAGCTGGTACTCAGTCAATATTTGTGAATGTGAAAATGATTTCAAAATAACTCCCAAATCAAACGCTGGAAGAATAAGAAGAAGTAAAATAAACTAACGTCCTTGTCTTGTAAGTCAAAGGCTCCATATCACTCCAGTAGCAAAGGACTAACATGTCAAAGTGGCTTCCTGCACTGTCTTTTGCACTTATCATTCCAAATCTATGGCCCAACCATTCATACAACTTCTGGATTTTGAAAGAAGGAGAAAATTTAATATTAAATCTGGTATTGTATCGTTTCTCTGGGCCTTGCTCTAACCTGGTTAGGAAAAATTACTTTAATCTATTCATTGTCCGAAAGATGCATGGATGCCCAAGTAAAGAGACCTGGAACCGTTCACAATGATATCTCCTATTTCGTACATCCTTGCATCTCTTATTGTTCACAGGTCCAGGCACTGAGTCTGGGATTGCTCCACTGCACACCTTCCTGTGCTAGAATTGCTGGCAGCGCATCTGAAAAGATTCAAAGTCGATCTAAGCAAGTCAGCCACAGCTAAGGCATGCTTTACTATCTTGACTGCTCTTTTACTTGCTTCTGATGCGGCAAAGCCCTTAGCGTAGTTTGTGTCCCATCTCTCCCTGAGAAGCATGACTCACTCAATGCAGGGCGCTATCTAATTCAACAGGTTCAACAGAGGCAAAAACAAATGCATACTGATGGGACTCTGGCAGCAGAAGAGGGCACTGGAGGATACAGTGCAGCAAAGGGGGTCCAGGGTTGAATGTATATGATGCTGGCCAGGCAGCCTCTCTGATATTTAAATGCCTCCATCTGAGCAATGGGTATAAAGGGAGTTAATAAGTATGCCGTATGTCTTTGAAACTGGTGTATAGTTTGGTGTGAATATAATTCTCCGATGATTTACCATAAATCACTGCATAAACCTTTTATGGGCCCTTAAACATATCTAACTTTGGATTTCTAGCTAAGGCTACTCACCAATCCTCATATACAGAAAAGGGGAACTGCTATACAACTGTGCCTTTCAGAGCAAAACCATCCCTACGGATGGCCTTGCTCGATAAAAGAAAAGAAAGGGGCTAGAAAGGTGACACCACGAAGATGCAGTGTGTATTCTGTTGAGCTCCACCCATATTAGCACGCAGGGGCTTTTCAGGACAGCAGGACACTAAGGAAGATGGAATTTCAAGGCCCAGGTTTGAGGAAGGGGTTTTCCTTTGGCACAGTTCTCTCTCACTTCCATCTGTCTGTCCATCACATTTTAATGTTGGTTTATCTGTCTTTCAACCTACTCCACAAAAGCCACACTCAGGGACTATTTTGTGGGTACATAAGCTTCAGAGCTCCGCACCCTGGAAGTTAGTTCTATTCTCAAAAGAGCATCAAGTGAAAAAGGCCTTCACTCAGACTGCCAATAGCCAGAAATGAGGCACAGACATAGAAGCAGGTGGCCTCTATTTAAGTGGCCATAAAATGAATTGGCCAACGAGGGACACTTTTGAAAGTGGTTCAATTAATTATGCTGGGACAGCAGAGCTGTACTGGATCTGTAGACCCCAAACCATAGCGATCCTTTTATTTTTCTATTTTTGTCCCCAGAGTAATTTCTTATCTGGTCTTTCTGACAGTCTGATGAACTGACTCGGATTTTTAAGAAAGTTTAATACTTTACAACCACACAGGTGCCAATGGACACTTAAATAACCCCTACATACAGTGAGGCTCTCAGTGATTTGAAACAGAGATTTACTAACCATCACCAGAACCAAGGGCCTTGCTTTCCACATTGAATGGTCATATGAAACCAAGTCCAACAGATTTAAATTCCTGACACTCACTCTTCCACTATTATCCCAGTGACTTGTGGTTCCTCACTGAGTTCTTGTCTATACTCCAACAAATGCAAACAAACCCCGGAAATCTAGACACAAGGAGAGGGAAAGAGCTCTAATGGGACACTTCCATTCTCCCTCTTTAAAGTGAAATCGTAATAAAATAATGAGAGTCAAACCCCGGAGACAGCTGAAAACACTTATAATCCCAGCACTCTGGAGGCTGAGGCTGCAGGATCCCAAATATAAACTCACCCGGGCAATAGAGTGACATAGTGAAATCCTGCCTCAAAAAAAAAAAAAAAATGTAAAAAGGGGTAGGAGCATAGCTTAGTGTGAAGGCCCTGGGTTCAATTCTCAGTACCAAACAGAGGGAAAAAAGACATCCAGGGTAGTTTGAGCTAAACTGGAGACAGATTTCTACTTATAAGGGCTTGTGTGAGAGGACCCTAAATTGCTGAAATGATTCATTACGTCAGTTCTTTCATTTCGCAATTGATCGTAATTTATCCTGACCTGTATTTTAGCCGTTTATTCTCTTTTGTTCTTGACAAAAAAGACACATAAAGCAAGTTAACCACCTCAGAGACTTTAGCAGGTACACTCTAAGCAGCAAGAAGGAAATGAAATAATAAACGTGGGTTTTTAAATGATGTAAGCAAGATATTTGAATTACAATTTCAACAGACACTGCTGACTTGTAATGATAACATCAATGATTACGGCAAATCCACTGAGTTTGGGACACCCTATTTTACAATCATTATTACATTTAATCATCGCAGCAACTCCAAAGATATAGGGACTTACATTACCTCCATTTGAAAGAGGTGGAAACTGAGACTAAGAAATAGAATTAAGCTGCCCTGTGACTCCCAGCTGGTGTACTCAAAAACAGACTTGAATTCTCAATTAACAGTTTGTATTTATTTAGCTTCAAACTTCAAAGATTCCTTCTCCCTCCTCCCCAATCCAATCAATCACCAAGTCCAGTCGTTTATTTGTTTCCATCCAAATCTACAACCAAACATCCTCCCTGGATGCCCTTCTGTCCTCCCTATGCTCCTCGGAGGCTGGCATCCAGCTCTGGGGGACTGGCTGGGGGTGGGACAATCTGTCTTCAAGTGCACTGACACAAAGAGAGAGCACACTGCTTTATTTATTTATCTATCTGACCGACCTCATGTGTTTATTTGGGTAGGCCCAGAAGACAGGAGCGTAAGGCCCCATCTTTTCTTGGCTCTTTCCTCCAGCTGCCTCCTCTAATGTATCCCCCACACTGCCTGGGGACATCTCTTTTTTTCAGGCTTTGCTTCACTCAGTCCAAATGCCCAGCTCCCAGCCAGCTCACCCAAAGCCCTTTCCAGCCGTGGCTCCACCATGCTGACTGCTGGACTCCTCGGACATGCCATGCTCTTTCCTTTAATTCTATAGATCAGTGATGGGAACTTTCAGAGCTTTCAATGACACTAAACTGCCCTCTGTGGCATGTGTGCTGTGGGTTTGCTGTGGACTCCTTGCCCTGTGATCTGCAGGTTCTCTGGGCATACCTAGTTATTACGGTGTCTTAATGAGTCTCCCTGTTTCAGCCCTCCCTACCCTTTACCCACACATGGAGCGCCTTGACTGCAGGTCCAAAGTAGCAGGTGCCGGAATGCATGAGTGGATGGATGGATGCATGGAAAAACACACTAAGTATTATGATGGGTCCTACAAGCACAGCAGTAGGTGAATTTAAATTGTGTGTGTGTGGGGGGGGAAGTTACCAAAAATTGAAGCCCAGCCTTCTTACTAAACTACCTTCCCAGCCCTTTTCATTTTTTATTTTGAGACATGGTATCATTAAAGTCCCTAAGTTACTGGGGTTTGGCTCAAACCTGCAACTCTACTGACTTGGCCTCCCACCACGCATGGGGTTACAGGCATGTGGTACCACACCAGGCTTGAAAATAGTTACACTTTTACACATGAAAGGGCCCCATTTGTTTATTTTTTAAATTTACTTCTTTCTGTCTTTTGGAATCCAGGGTCTGCTATGTATGTACAGACACCACTGAACTACACCCCCACCTTTCTTTTTAAAACATAATTAATAAACACAGCTTCATTGTGCTTCTCTCCTACAAATCCACACAAATGTTTCTCAAAAGGCCTCCACAGCAGAGTGGTTAATAATTGAGAAAGTAGTTCTCATGAGTCAAAGTTGCTTGCTGGCAGTGGAGTAAGTTTAGAAATGATGGAAACATTCACTCCTTGATAAAAGTGTTGATTTAATGGGATATGTGCTGGCTTGCTATAAAAATGATAAGTGTGAGAGAAAATGGGATTTGCAGCTGATACAGTTGCTTCTCAGCTTGTAAAGACCTTTCATTAACAGGAGAGCTGCGTGCATAGGTAGGTGTGTCTTTTTCTATTTTTCACAGACACACACAGCACGCATGTATTATTTAGTATATGAAAGAATGAGTCCCATTTCCCCCCAGCCAAAAATTTTTAAACAGTAGTCAAGTTTGCTGAGTGACCCCCCAGGGGTGGGTTAACTAGGTCAGGAGTCACTATGGAAATCTAGGACATGGCAGGCAGGGTGGGGCGGGGTGGGCAGGAATCAAGAAAAAAAACCAGCCTTACTGCGTGATATTGGAATTCACCCGTCATTTGGTCAAAAATGTGCAATCTGACCAAAACCCTTCGCCTGGCTCTACCTCCCAAGCCATATGCCTTCTGAAGGCCAAGGGCAAAGCCAGTTGTGGTTATGCATTTGGGTTAAAGAGTCCAAAAACAGTGAAAAAAAAATGTATTTTGAAATGCATTACGTTTCAAAATTAAGGGTAATTGTGTGTAGCAGCCTGGAAAATACAGCTCATACAGTACTAGTCGGCCACTGAACCCCAGAGCATAAAACACTGGCATTCTAAATGCAATTTCAAACTGAAAATAAAAAGGTACAAAGGGCGGAAGGAAGGGTGGAGAGCTGCCGTGGGGCTGTGACTTTTGAGAAGGCTGATGATGACCTGGGGAGACACAGCTAGTCTGCAAGCTAGCAATGGTTCTGTGTCGCTTAAGCCACTAGATGCTGCTCTGGACCACTCCAGCAGCCAAACAGGGAAGGTAAATAACAGGTCCATACAGAATTACATAAGGAAACAAATAGGGTGAGATTAGGACACAAATCTAACAGGCAAAGAGGGAAAGGCCTTTCCCATGAATCAGTTGCCTTGAGGGCTTCTCCCTGACCTGCTACCATGTCATGGTCACACTAATGGGGCATCAATAACTGTTAGGATGCAACAAGCCAAGGAGGATACAATAAGCAAAGGGAGAGGTGCTTCACTCAGTCAGTTCATTCTCATACAGACCTTGCCTTCCCTGTGACACCGGCCTAAGCTTGTTATCCAAAGTCCTTGGTCACTGAAAGGCTGCACCACGGAAAGGCTGCAGTGAATGCACTAACCAGCAGTCAGATTGAAACCTAATTAGCAAACTGAGCCATAAACACTACTTACAGTTTTCTTCTGCTATAGGGTACCAGGGAGAAACACAGATGGAATTTAAACTTGTAAGCCATCTGGGTCAGGAAGATGATTGCAATATGGGAGTAAAGGAAGCTGGGGAGCAAAACTGGAGAGCTGGGGACAGGCAGTGACTCGGGGTGAGCCCTCATCTGTGAAGCGATGCCAACTAGGCCATAAGGTATAACCCATCTGTAGAAAATCGGAGCCCTGACAGTGCTGTGGAAAGTCTCGGTGGTCTGATACCACACAAACCTTCTAACTTCCTTAAGCAAAAAAAGCAGTAGCTTTCAGCTCTGGGAAGAAGAGGAGGCAGGGTTGGCCCCAAAAGGACGACCCGCAAAGCACAGGGCCAAGTTTGGTTGTCACAGCTGAATGGTGCTACTGGCATCTACGGAAGGGCGATCAGGGAACATCCTGCAGTGAGTGAATAGGGCGGCCCCAGCCTGCAACATTCAGAACAAGGAAGCTGAGACAGCTTGAAATCCAGCAGCAGTAAAATGCACCACAGGCTGCAAGCAGGAAAAGAAAAGCATGGTAATCACCACTCAAGGGAGAACCCATCTGGGTCACAGACCTTGGTCTCTGGTTGCCTTAGTCAGTGTTCATCTAAGGGCAGGGGAAGTAGAAACAGCGGAGACAAGCAGGTGAGCACTCTGTGACCAGCACCCCCTCCAATCGGTTCCCTCCCGACTGGGTCCAAGCTTCTGCCTGCACTGTGACTCATCCTTAGAGAAGAAGGTGTTGGCTAAAGAATATGTGTCCGTCCTCCTTGGCAAACACTACTCTCATTTTCGATTAATAAATTACCTTCTGGCCCAGGAGCTTCCCCAAGCAGGAGTTTAGCTGACGGACACACTGTCCCCAAAAGAAGGAGCCACTGACTCAAGACTGAGGTCAACTTGAGAATGAGATACTGAGAGACGGACCAACTGTGAAACCCTCTGACTCAGAGGTAGCACAGAGCTCCCTGGATGTCACGGCAACCCAGGGTTTATCTACCTGCACCTTGGGCATTTTTTTTTTCTTTCTTTTTATTGCTGGGGGTTGAACCCAGAGGCTCATCTGGGGGGATGTCACCATAGCACAGCCTGACACCGTAGCATAGCCTGGCCTCAGAGGCTGGCAAGACCAGAAGAACCCGCGCAGGCATCGTGACACCAGGGCAACAAACAGCAGTAGAAAGAGTTGGAAAGTTTTGACTTCAAGACTCAGATCAACTCTCCAAATATGCTTGGGACATTGCCTTCATCCAAGCCACATCTATAAAATGGGGTAACAGTAAGATGGTGATAATTCCCATCATTTCAAAAGCAGCATCCAGAGAGCAAGGGGTGGAGGGGGGTAACCCTTGCTCCTATGCTCCAACCCCGCTGGGACACTTCTTAGGAAGCACTTACTGGGTCATCACTGCTCCCTACCCAGAAACACAAGCCATCCCGGGGTGCCACAGCTAGTGCATTTCCAGCGTTTTCCGCAGAGGTAAGGTTTGTTCCCCACATTCACCCAAACTATTTTAGCCTCAATTCCTAAAACTGAGGCTCCCATAATAATCTTGCTCAGCTTCTGGAACCGGTGTTTATGGGGGCCCCAGATCCTGAGAAGCATCTCCTTCTATTTATACAAGTGACTAATTTCTCTACTCAGCCTTCTGCCAGGTGGCTGCTGAGGTTAATTCTGCCTGATGAGCCAGCATCCTTCTCCCACACCTACTCCTCTCTGAAACTTCACTGTTCACCTCACTTGAGGCCACTGACAAAATGCAGCTCAAACTGTACCTGCACGCATTTTGTCAGAGGTTAGCCAACAGCACTGACACACAAGCAGTTCATTTAAGCACAGGCCATGCTATAGCTTTGCAGGCCCCAGAGCCAGCTATTACAGATAAATTGCAATTGTTAACGGTCAGACAATCAAATTACCCCAGAAACTGAGTACGGCCACCAGGGTGTGCATGGTGTGTGTAGGCTGGCTTGGCTGGTCCTAAGAACTCAGTGCTGGCTTTGCAGAAGGCTCTGGGCCCCACACATGTCACAGAAGGCACACCCCGTCTGGATGGCTGGCCTCCACCATCCTCATGCTTTGGACAGTGTGGAAGTTCTCATTCTTTGACCCCATCCTTCAGCAAGCTGTTCCAGAGCCAGGCCAGCTGAAATGCTTAATCTAATCATGCATCACAGCCATGCATCGGCCACTAAAAGAGATGACGACTGTCTCTGCAAATCTCTGGAAGTAATTAAAATCAGGCACATGGGAAATACTAGGCATAAAATATGAAAGGAAAGGTCAAGCAAAGTACACTTCCAAAGACCTCCAAAGCTCCCAACTAAAACTTGGTGAAGAAAAAAAGAAGTATATACAATCCATTTCCTTCCAGGTGCACAGCAAAGCAGAAAGAGGTAGAATGGGTAACTCTATGACCTGTCTGCACTACACAGCAAACCTCTGCCTCTTGAGTTTCCAGTCTCCTCACAGCCTCTAGCCCTAGCACACTGGCACAAATTTGTGGCGTTTTTGAAAGTTAGATCAGCGCACCCTTCTCCTCCCAGCACTCTGGCAGGCTGAGGCAAGAGGGTTACAAGTTTAAATCCATCCTGGAAAGTTTAGAGACTCGGTGCAAAGGCCCTAGCCAAAAAAATATGACCAAAAAAAAAAAAAAAAAGGACAAAAGAAAAGAAGAAAGTTAACTCAGATGACACTTTTACTTCTACCTGACAAGTGAAGTTAACAGCTGACACTTTTACTTGCATATGTGCATCTTGTTTAACATCTGGAAATAGTATTTTTGCACGATTAAACCAATGCATTTTGTAAACAAGAGACAGTAAGTCTCTTGTTAACTTTAAGTAAGGTCCAGTACTTTAAGTAAGGTCCACTGAACCATTTTCCCCAGAATCCCGTTAGTTTATAATCTAGATTTCTAGAACCTTTAGAATTACTAAAAGACTAAAATCATAATCCATTTTGAGCCATACATTCATATCAAGATTTTGTGTTTGTTTTGTAAAATATTTCACCCTTCTGTTCCCCTCTAGGATGTGTGTTTAAACCATTAGCCTGGACCTACAGAATTGCTACACTGGGGCTCCTGGTTGCAACCTTAACCATGAAAAGCACCAGTGCGCCAGAGATGAGGAAAGCAGAACTGAAGCCACACCATTCACAGCAAATACTTCAGGCTCCGTGATGCAAAGAAGCAGTAGTCCACCTTTTTCAAATTCAACAGGGTGTCTATAAATCCCACTATCTACCTGGATGACCTCGGGCATCAAAAGGTGATTGCAGGCTCCAGTTACAGTTCTTTGCAGTCTCTATAGTCTTGGATCTGCTCAGGAAACATCACTTCCATAGGAAGGATCACTCTTCAACCTTCAGAGCTGGGCAAGAGGATGAAGTAGCACATGCCAACTCCTGGCCACGCCCCCAGCCACATCCTCTGGGCCTGGGCTTCAAAGCCTTCCTTTGGGCCGCACCAATCCCCAACCCCTCACACCAGACACCCAAGGGGTAAGTGCTTTAAAACACTCAAGCCAAGCCAGGTGCTGGGAGAAGTGGAGGGAGGAGACACCCACTGGCATACTAGCACTTTGGGAGACAAGAGGCAGGAGGATTCCATGTTTGTGCCCAGCCTGGACAACTTGGTGTGTTGGCCAGACCTTGACTCTAAATTAAACACTTTTAAGAAGGTATGCAGCTCAGTGCAAAAGCCCTGGGTTCAATCTCTAGTAGCAAAATAAATGAATAAGTAAGTAGGGCTAGGAATTTAGCTCAGTGGCATAAGCACCTGCCTGGCAAGTGTGAGGTCATGAGTTCAAAATAAGTAACCTGAAATACTGTTTTACCTCCAATTCTCCAATCCTTCCTAAGTCCCTCAGTGCTTATGACTTATCAAGCCCCTCATCGATTTCCTCCTGGTGGTATCTCATCTCTCTGCCTCCCAAGCCAGCCTGGCAGATGGACTCCTCTCCTCCACCCTCACCCCCATCTTCTTGGCTGTGAAGAAAGGGACTTAGGCATACCTCTGGCTTCAGGCCACTTACAAGAACACCCCTCCTCCTCCCAAGGAAGCATTTTTAGGGTAAAAGCAATGCAAACTTTGGAAACACCAGTTCAGGAGCGGTGATGCTGGAATCAACTGGAAGCCCTAGAATCGACTCTCTGCTGTTTTCCTCAGTGTCCCCAAGGCCAAAAGAGAAGCAGTTGGACATGGGGGAGGGGAAGGGAAGAAAAAGCAAAGAACTGGCTTCTCCCTCCTCTCCGACACTGCAGTGCGTTCTTGGTATATTTCCCAGGCAGGGCTCTCTTACCGTAATCTTTCAGTCTGTCAATAAACATTTTCTGCATGCCTACTGTGTGCTAAAAATTAATTCTAGAGTCTAGAATTGTAAATAAAACCAGTGCCCTCCTGGAACATCTATGAATGAAAAGCAGTAACCAAATAAATATATAATGGTAGAGAGTAATGAGCACTGGGAGAGCAAAGTGAGATATATAAGAGTAGCATTAGGGAGGGACTAGCTGCTATTTATTCTACATGGAGCAGTCCTGGAAGGTTCCTGCAGGGTGATAAGGAGTTACAGACCTGAAGGAAGCTAGAGAAAGAGTCATTTGGACACGCAGGAGACCTTCTGAACCAAAGAATTAGCAGTGCAAAAACCCTGAGGCAAAATGAAAAAGCAAAATGTAAGGCAGAAGGGTTGCAGGTAACAAAGACGATGTGTGCGGTGGTGGATCCGGATATCCAGACCATCCACCCTGTGGCCCCAGTCCCAAGTTTCTGCAGACTCATCTCTGAGTCAGCCTCCTGGCCTGATGCTCTCTGACAGACACCAAGTTGACTGTGCCCTTCCCTCCTGACACCTCTCCAACACCAGTCTCAGCACCCGGGGTCATTCCCTTCACATGTATCAGTCCATCTAATTGAACAGCCACTGGAGGGATCAACGCTGGGGGCCGGGGCGGGAGATCATACCCATCTGACCTCAGCCTCCAGGAGAGAGCAAGCAGACCATAGCAAAGAGCAGAGGATCAAAAGGTCAAGTGTTACAAAAGAAAAAGAGACAAATTAAGTCTGTTGTGTGTTTACAGGGATCTGTCTCCCAGCCTACACTGACGGCCAGCTCTGTGAACAGGAATCCTTGAAACAACCTTGGGAGGCAGGTATGGAGACATAAAAAACCAACAGCCAATAGGAGCCCCTCCTGAACAACAACTTGTAGCCTCTGCCATCCAATTAAAAGTGTCCCGGTGTGGAGTGGTCCTGTTAGTTCCAGGTTGCTCTCTACGATTTGATATTTAAATGCAGCTCATTAATTGTTTTACATAGACATTTGAAAACCACTCACACTTCTTCCACAGCTCCACCCCTCCCCTTCCCCAAAAGGACAGGCTGCGCTAAACAAGGAGTCTTTGCCTCCCAGGGCGCAAACCCCCATTCTTAGGGTCGCCAAAATCTCAACCCTGACGAATTGCGTGCACAACCTGCTGGTTCGCTGTGGGAGGCCTCGGGTCCTGAGTGAGGGTGTCATAAAATCCGTCCAGGGCGCCTCAGGAGCTGTCCAGAGGCCCTTGAAACTGTCACCGCAGGGGATAAAGCCCTGTGGTTTCAGGTCTTTGCAGATCCCGGGATGGCCAACACCCCGCCCCCATGCGGCCAACTTCAAAGGGCTCCCAGGCGGAAAGGTTGAGAGGAAAGGGGGAGAAGGGTCTCCGCTTCTGAGCCCCCTGCGGTCGATGTCACCCGGCGCACCGCGGTCTGTGTCACACACATGCGCGCGCGAGGACACACACACACACACACACACGCCACGCGCGCGCGCCCGAGTCCCAAGCACACGCGCGCACCCCGGCCAGCAGAGTTCTCGGTTTCCTCTTCTCAAGGTCCCAGGCGACCACGGAAGCCCCTTTCTGCACGGGTTCGAGACCCCCTGCGTTCCCTCGCCGGGTATGCAGGAGGCGCCGCCCGGTGCGTCCCCTCACCCGCGTCGGAATTGCAATCCGAGCCCCCGCCCGCCGCCGTCCGGGTCTCAGTGGGCACCTCCGCGCCTCCCCCGGGAAGCGGTTATTTACTAACATCACCCCTCATGCCGGCTGCCCGGAACACCCCCTCTTGGCGCCCCGCGCCGTGTCGCCGTGTCCACGGCTTGCCGGCTGGATTCCTTCCATCGGCAGCTGTGGCCGCGAGAACCCGGTCCCCACCGCCAGCCGGGTCTCGGCCCCGGGAAGCCTGGCTAAGGGCTCCAACCCGGCGCTCCTGTGTCCCCGCCGCCCAGTGCCGGCGCGCTCCCTGCCAGCCGACGCGAGCGCTCGCGTCTCCGTGGCTCCGGGACCCTGCACTCCATCCCCAGTCCCCGTTCTTCAGTCACCACCCCCCTCCCGGACTTGCACAACTGCATATCGGCCCACACGGGTAGAAACCAAAGTGTCCCCGCGGCGCCCCACGGAAGCCCGCCCGGCCTCGGCCCCGGCCGCACCAGCCCGGGAAACTTTACGAACCTGCCGGGGGGTCGCAGGACTGCACTGACGCTGGGGACCGTTCGGCGCGCAGAGATCCGGCGACCCACGGCCTGAGGGCTGGGGGTAGAAGGAAAAAGAAAGGAAGAAGGGGACCCAGCGAGGCTCCGCCGCCGGCTGCTGCCACTATCCCGCGCCCATGCTCACGCGCCCCGCACACGCACTTACACTCCGGGGCCGCCGGCTGCTGCGCCGCGGGCGGCCGCTGCTCTCACTTCCTCTTCCTTCCTCCTGCTGGCCGGAGACACATCTTGCATCTGCAAGCCATCCCGGGAGCAGCAGCGAACTCGCCTCCCGGGTGCACGTTGCGCGGGGCCACCTGCGCCCGGACGCCCCCCTCCCCCGCCCGCCCGCGCCTGCCGGCGGCCCTGTGCGCTCCGCCGAGCTGCGAATGCGCGCAACTTTCGGAAGCCCCGTTTCTTAAAAAGAAAAAAGTGCCACACACTGTGCACGCCTCGTAGCTGCTATAAATACAATGCGTGCGGAGCAGGCTTCTCTGGTGAGCTCAGACAGGGCGTTTTGCAGGCACTCATTCACTTTGTCACCCTCACAGCGCCACCTCGGGAGGCATCTTTTTCTTTGCCTTCATTTTTCGGCAGCTCCTTCCGGATTTTAGGGGCAAACTTCCATGGGCTGCTTTGAAGGGACTTGAAGAAACCAGTGTGTTTGTTTTGACGCTGAGCCTTTGCCCTTGGGCCACGTGGCAGAAAATAACAATGTTTCCTCCCTCTCCGCAGTTACCTGTGTATTTATGGATACTCGCGTTTAAATCACGAGATTTTTTTCAGCGAAAGCAGGGAATCCCTAATTTTGCATACATTGATAATTTCTACACACGCACCGCATTTGATATTTAGGATATATTATTTAATTCATGCAATCTACTTCAAAGCAGTAGCAGAAATCAAACAAATTGACTCCTAGCCTAGCTGGCAGAGGGAAAGGACGGTTGTTGGAAGGTTTCAAAAAATCACCTGTCCTCTCCAAATTCAGACATCTCTGCGTTGGCTGAACTGGGAGAATTCAAAGACTTTGTTTCTACGCAGTTCCTTGTAACAAGCAATGAAGATAAACTGGGGGGTGGAAAGGCATCAGAATCTAAAGGAGGGAGGCAGAGCTCCCCTTTAAGAGCCAGCCCTCTCCCACCAAAGAGAGTTGAATTTGTACCCTGTGCAGAGAGTCCATCAGCAGCCAGAAGCCACAGCCACTGCTGAGCACTTGAAACGTGGGCGCTCCTGAGATGTTCTAGGCATAGGGCCCTAGTACAAAAGACGCACGTAGAGTAGTCTAATTGTGTTTATATCAATGACAGCATCTCAATAAATAATGATTCTGCGGTTTGGAGGCAATGAGTCAATTTCATTGATGTTTAATATAATATATATGCATGTATATCATTAAAATTAATGTTTTCCAGTTCCTTTTTACAGACTTAAATGTAGGTACTAGAAAGTGTCAGATTACCCAGGTGTCTGCCATCGGTGACACACTATATTTGTAATAACAGCCCTGATCCAGTCTCTTCTTACAGGTGTAATTCTGGCAACAGAATTATTGTAGCAGGAGTGCCTGGATCCAGATGGTCACAAGTTAGTAGCTTAGAGCAGGATGATCACAGGAAAGTAACTGAGCTTCTGTATTTCCTCACCCATAACACAATAATGGTATAAAAATAACAGGCAACAGGACAAGGATTAAAGCAGGCTCTTTAATAGACAGAAAGTGGTGACATACTAGTGAAGAGCTGAGTCTTATAGTGATAAATGGGAACTCAGGCCACCACTTTCTATTTAATCCTAAAGCATATGAAGACGTGTTAGTGTGGGCATCATGAGCGCTGGGAATCTGTGAGCTGTCATAATTGTCCCTTCCTCACACAGCAAGGACAAAAACCCATTTCCCTGTCACCTATGGTCCCAGCTCTGCCCTCTGCAGTCCATATGGAGTAAATCATATTCTTCCTCCAGGAGATAATTCTTCAAATCTTTGATGATAGCTCTCAAATTCTACCTAAATACTTTCTGCCAAGAATTAAACATTCTCAGTGAAGGACTTCTCTCTACATGTGACATGGTTTCAAATCTCTTCCACCTTAGCCATCTTCCCACTGAAGGATGCCTGTTCTAACTTTTAAAAAATCACTTGTGTTGGGCCAAGGGCTTAGCTTCCTGGTGTAAGCTCGAGGTCTTGAGTTCGATCCCCGGAACAAAAAAAAAACAAAAAAACAAAAAAACAATTCACTTGTGTTGTAGAGCAGTGGTGATGAAGCTATGGCACATATGCCATGACAGGCTGTTTGTGTCATTGAAAGCTCTAAAAGGTTCATCATCACAGTACATAGAGAAATCACCTGACTAGCCGTTAACAAACACAGTGCAGACTGAGTACTTGTCAGTGTTGTTTGTTTGTTTTTTCCAGGACTAGGGATTGAACCCAGGGCCTCAGCAGTGGATTATGTCTACCCTCTCAACCTGCTCCCCACTTCTTTCTTCAAGATAGGGTCTCTGTAAATCACCCAGGTTGGGAACAGGCTTGCAATCCTCCTTGCCTCACCCTCCTTGCTGGAATTGCAGGCCCAGCTTATTGTCCTTTATTTTTTAAGGTAAATACAACCCATTGTTCATCCAAGTGAAAGGTGAGCATTGGAAATCTTTTGCTCTTTTACCGGTAAACCATTCTAATGAAATTAGTCTTTGGGGTCAAACCCCTCCTCCACCTTCTCCACATCTCTTTGGATTTGATTCAGACTTCTAGTGTCTTTCTTCATCCATGGATTAGGTAAAAATACTAAAATGCCACATGATACCCCACTCAAGGGCTCCCCAAGGCCTCTCTGAGTTTTGGTTTTTTGGATCTTTCAGTTCCTAATAACACAATTAGCAATGCATTCTCCAACTCTCCTTTACTCTTGTGTACATAAAGATATCTTCCAGGTACTGCCAGGTGTCTTAGAGAAATCCACCTGTGTCCAGCCATGGCGGAGTAGCATGGACTGTGTGGTGGTGGCATGGGCAAGGACTGCAGCTCTGGATGAGGCTGTTCTTGGTATCAATCCTAGCACTGTCTATGCAAATCACTCAGCTTGTGGCTAAAACACACTCTTCAGTGATAGGTTTGAGCAAGAACTAGAGGTGTTATTTCGTGAAGCTCTTAAAATAAAGCCGTATCCATGAAAGCACCCAATAAATGTTAGCTTAGCTATTCCTAGTGGCCACAGCAATCTTCTAATCAACAAAGACAAGGCTACAGATTCCAAGAAAAAAACAACTGTCCCTCTCTACATGTGTCAGTCAGTGGCCATAATGGAACGAAAGTGCTGGTGTCCCTGTCTTTTTTCAGGTCCTAGTCAAAGGCTGAGTCATTCAATTATCACCTCCAGGCAATAGGCAAGGAACAGAATTCAAGTGCAACCCTCCATTTGCACATCCATTCAGAAAGCCCACGCAGCCAGCGTCTAGACTGTGCACATGGGCCAGCCACATTGGCATCTCTAGTGTTCAGGGAGAGACACTTAGGGATCCCAGGTAGGACAACCAATATCACTTTCAAAATAAGGAGAGGAAACATGAGCAGGATAGGAACACATGGCCAGAAAAAGAAACTCACTAAAATGTCAATTCTAAACTTCATTCTCAATGATGCTTTTACAAGAAGGTTTTGCATGGTTGATGGATAATGGGACAGGTAAGCTTAACTGTATCAACTTGACTGGCTTTGGAATTCACCTGAGGGATTGGTAGAACACACTTCTGGGTGTGTCTGGGTGGGTTATGGAAGTGTGGTTTTGGTGTCAGTGTCTGGTCTCTCACCTCTTTCTCTCCAGCACTCTGTTCTGCTTTTTGGCTGCTATAAACTAAGCAGCTTTGCATCACCATACCCTTCTGCCATCATGTTTTTGCCTTGGAGTCAGCTGACCATGGACTGAGTCCCCTGAAACCATGAACCACAATAAATCTATCCTCCTTTAAATTATGGGAATTGAGTATTGTGTTCCAGAGATTAAAAATATGACTAGTACAAAGCAAGAGGTATTTAGAAAAGTCCATTAGATTTAAATACCTTGATCCTATATCTCCAAGACTGTTTTCCTTCCTTCTGTGTTTAGCACTCCAATACAGAAAGAGTGAGTGGGAGCTTATCAAAATGTCACCATGCAACTTCTAAGTGCAAAAATGGTCTGTTGTATTTTAATCAATGATGACTCATATCGATCAACTCTTTTCTTTCTAAGTGCTCACAAATATTCATTTATAACCCATTAAATAAAAACACTTATTGGACTCTCAATGGGCTCTGTGAATTAATAATACATTTAGTAATTTGCTTCAAAATTCTGCCCCAAATCAACAATTAAGTTTCTCAACCTATGGCTTAATGAATCGATTCTCTTTTCCTGTGTTAGCATCCCTCCCCTGCTGTCTGACTTGTTTTCAACAGCACTGGGGGCAGAGAGCTTGGCCTCAGTTCCAAGAAGCCACCATGTTGGGATAATGAGGTCTGGGCAGCTGGCAGCCACCTGCCACGCAGAGGCATGTGGGTCTGCTCTGGGCCAAGCAGAGGGCAGAGAGGTCTGCTGCAAAAGCACATTTCTTCACTGGGTCATTGGTTAACTCAGTGTGCAGCAGATACCTTAAGTGTGAGAGTTCATGAGGAAGGCAGAGAGGTTTCAGATATGAATGAAAGATGCCTGGGCAGACCCTCTTGGTGCTTTCATTCTAGCCGAGAAGACAGATTTGATTTGATTTGATTTGATTTGATTTGATTTGATTTTGCATTGCCGAAGTTGAAACCCAGGCCTCACTCATGCTATATTCGCACTCTACTACTAAGCCACATCTCCTGCCTAGATTTTAAATGAATACAACAGCGGCCAAGGATTTAGCTCAGTGGCATAAGTGCCTACCTGGCAAAAGCACAGTCCTGAGTCCAATACCCGGTCCAAAAAAAAAAAAAAAAAAAAAAAGAATGAATATAACCTCAACGGCGGAATACAACATTTGCAGAAAGACAGAGGTTGCAGTACTATAAGGAGACAGGGATGCTGATCTTGTGAGCAAGTCAGGAGTGAGGCCTGTGAGCTTCCAAAAGGAGAAAGAAAATGGTTGTTAATAGAGGAAGGGGATCCATTTGTCTAAACATCTACAGCCATAGTGTAGGAGGAACTTTTAAGTCAGTGTGTCTGAAGTGTGAGCATGCTAAAATTAGATTAACACAAGCAATAGCAAAAGCCAAAATTTGGAAGCCCTTGAGGGTCATTTCACAAATTTCAGTAGTCTTGGATGGAGGTCTAAGGGTAATGTAAAGGTACCATGAGGTTTTTTTTGTTTTGTTTTGTTGTTTTGTTTTTCATTCCTTTTTTCTATTTTCTTTCTTTTCTTTTTTTTTTTTGGTTCTTGTTTTGTTTTGTTTGTCACTGAAATGCTCTTAAGTAAGAGGTTCTCCTGGTCAGATTTATTTTGAAGGGCATCATACAAAGAGAGAAGGATTAAAGGGAAGACAAAGATGCATGTAGGGAAAAGGGAAAATGGTGTATCATTCTGCTAAGGCCCCATAGGAAAATTCATAACCTAGGTGGCTCCAGTCGTAGAAAATTTATTTTCTCACAGTTTCGAAAACTAGAAGTCTGAGATCAGAAAGCCAACTTGATTAGAGAGGTCTGTCTTCACGGTTGCCGCCTTCTGTTTGTGCCCTTCAACATCACAAAGAGAGAAAGAAAGAGAAGGGAGGGAGAGAGAGCATATAACAATTGCATGATCTTATCTAACTATTAACACCCCAGTGGCTCCATCTCCAGACCCCCTTGCACTGGGTGGTACAACTTCAACATACACATTTGGGGAGAGGGACAGAAATCTGTGAGTGACAGGAAGTGACTGAAGCAAGGATGACACAAGAGGAGTTATGGGAGCCTAAGTCAGGCATTAGCTGAGCAGCTGAAAAGAACTGGAGAATTCAACTCTTACCTAGGATATAGAGTGTACACAGGACTGCTGTTCCTCCTGTCTGGAGAAACTTCCAGATCAACTATTCATCTG
>PVJX010034646.1:0-18793 GCA_004027295.1 Dolichotis patagonum | reverse complement strand
AAAAACCAACTCTTTGATTCATTGATCCTTTGTACTGTTTTCTTAGTCTCTATTGCATTAATTTCTGCTCTAATCTTTATAATTTCCTCCCTTCTTTTGGCTTTGGGCTTGGCTTGCTCTTCTTTTTCTAGATGTTTGAGTTGTACCTTCAGGTTGTTTGTTTGTTCTGTCTTTCTGCTGTGGGAACTCAGTGCAATAAATTTTCCTCTGAGGACTGCTTTCATTCCATCCCCAAAATTCTGGTAAGTTGTGTTTGTATTTTCATTTGCTTGTAGATAATGTTTAATTTCTTCTTTAATTTAATCTGTGTCCCACTGATGGCTCAAGAGTGTATTACTCAGGTTCCATGTGTTTGTGAGGTTTTTACATTTGCTTTTGTCATTAATTTCTAATTTCATGACACTATGATCCAATAACTTGCATGGGATAATTCAATTCTTTTGCATTTACTTAGATATGTTCTGTGGGCTACTATATGGTCTATTTTAGAGAATGTCCCATGTACTGCTGAGAAGAATGTATATTCTGATGTTGTTGGATGGAAAACTCTATATACATCTGTCAAGTCCTTTTGTTCACAGCTATGATTTAGTTCTTTTATTTCTTTGCTGATTTTCTGTCTAGTTGATCTGTCCCTCTGTGTCAGTGGCATGTTAAAATCTCCTGTTATAAGAGTGTTATTGCTTATTTGTCTTTTCTTTTCTGTTAATATTTGCTTTGTATAGCTGGGTGCTCTGGAATTTGGTGCATATATATTTAAGATTGTTATCTCTTCCTCTTGAAGTTTTCCCCTAACTAGTATGTAATGACCTTCTTTGTCTCTTTGGATCATTCTTGGTTTGAAATTCACATTGTCTGAAAACAGGATTGCTACTCCTTCTTTTTTTGTTTCCTGTTACATGAAGTACTGTTTTCCATCCTTTGACTTCCGTCTATGGGTTTCCTATTGGGTTAGATGGGTTTCTTATAGACAGCATATGGTTGGATGTTGTTTCTTGATCCATTCTGCCAGTCTGTTTGTTTTGATTGGTGAGTTGAGGCCATTTACATTAATGGTTATAACTGTTATATGTTGGGTCATTGCTGACATGTGATCTTTCTGCTGTTCTATCTTTAGCTCTCCATTCTATTTAATTGTCTACCTTGCTTGGTGGATAAAAAATCCTATGTTTATCTAGAATATCTTTCAGTATTCCTTGTAGGGTTGGTTTTCTGATCATGAAATTTTTCAGGTATTCTTTGTCATGGAAATATCTTATTTCTCCATCCATTTTGAAGGACAGTTTTGCAGGGTACATCCATCTGGGTTGGAAGTGGTTTTCCTTTAGGATATGAAATACTTCACTCCATGCTCTTATTGACTTCATTGTTTGTGTTGAGAAGTCTGCTGTGATTCTGATAGGTTTTCCTTTATAGGTGATCTGTCTTTTCTCTCCAACAGCTTTTAGTATTCTGTTCTTATGGTGGGTTTCTTGGATGGTGATTATTATGTTTCTGGGTGTAGTTTTATTTTGGTTTTGGCTGTTTGGTGTTCTATATGCTTCACTTATTCAAATGTCAGTTTCTCTTCTCATGTTTGGGAAGTTTTCAGCTATTACTTCTGCAAATATCCTCTTGATATCATTTGGGCTGTCCCCTTCTTTTTCATTTATCCCTATTAATTTTATGTTATTTGTGTTTGCATCATCTTGCAGGTGTTGAATTGTTATTTCTTGATTTTTTGTTATTTTTAAGAGATCTTCCTTTCCTGTTCACTGGCTGCAATCTTATCTTCAAGGTCTGAAATTCTATCTTCACTTTCATTGAGGTGGTTTTTACAGCTTTCAATAGAATTTTTGATTTCCTGTATATCTCTTTGAATCTGCTTTATGCATTCTGTTTGTTTCTTATATTGTTCTTTCAGGGATTCTATCTGTTTCCTTTGTTCCTCTAATTTTTTAGCTGTGTCTACACTGGATGTGTTCACTATTTCTTTCACTACTTTTATCATTTCTTCTTTAACCTGGGCAATTATTTCTGATTTGTATTTCTCCATAGTTTCCCCTATTTGCTTCTTTATTTCAGTTGATATCATTTCAGTTATTTCAGGTGTATGGCTTATATTTTCTTCTATGTACATGGCTCCCAGGCTTTCTTGGGATGGGCTGGTGATTTGAGCCTGCCTTTTGGTATTTGCTTTTGTCATTTTTTCTTTATTTCCTTGGTTTGAGTGGTGTTCCAAAGTTTCCTCTGGGTGTGTTGCAAATCTCCTCTTGCAACCTCAGCTACTGGAGCAGTCTCAGCTCCTCTGTAGGTACTTGGCCCCCTAAATTGAGAGGCAGAAACAGGGTGTGGAAAATTGGGCTAGAGAAACACCAGGGGTTAATCCCCTCTCCTAATTATGTGGATATGAACTCAGCAGCTGGCAGTGCTGTTCTCAAGCTGTCCCCAGGCCAGCTCAGTTGAGCCCAGAGTCCTTGAGCAAGGTTTGTGCTTCTTGGACTAAAACAAGGCCACTGAGTGTGGTTGACTGAGGCCCTGCAATCTGCTGGACCCATTCCAGTGTCCCAGAGGCTCCCCAGGAATTCAAAAGCCAGAATGTAGGTCTCTAACTTTCCCCAGGTCATGGGAACTCACCTCAGGCAATCTCCCCATCTCTGCAGATTCTTGTCTCTCTTGATTGAGATGCAGAAGCTGGGCCTGGAGAAATGGGGCAGGCAGAGCCCCCAGGGTACAATTCCCTGTCCTAAAGTAATACACTCTTGAGCAACCAGTGGGTCACAGAGGAAATTAAAGAAATTAAACAATATCTACAAGCAAATGAAAATACAAACACAACTTTCCAGATTTTTGGGATGCAATGAAAGCAGTCCTAAGAGGAAAACTTATTGCACTGAGTTCCCACATCAGGAAGACAGAACGCACACAAATAAACAACCTGAAGCTACAACTCAAACATCTAGAAAAAGAAGAGCAAAGCCAAGCCCAAAGCCAAAAGGAGGAAATTATAAAGATTAGAGCAGAAATTAATGCAATAGAGACTAAGAAAACAGTACAAAGGATCAATGAATCAAAGAGTTGGTTCTTTGAAAGAATAAATAAAATTGAACAACCCGGGCTAACCTTTTTAAATAAAGGAAAGAAAAAACTCAAATTCATGCAGTAAGGGATGAAAAAGGTGAAATTACTACAGACTCCGTGGAAATACAGAAGATTATCAACACCTATTTTGAAAACGTCAACTCTCATAGGTTCGATAACACTGAAGAAATAGACAGATTTCTAGATACATATAAACTACCAAAGTTGGATCAGGAAGATGTAAAACTGCTGAAAAATCCAATTTCTATTACTGAAATTAAAAATGTAATTAAGTCCTTGCCAAGAAAGTAGAGTCAAGGCACAGATGGATTCACTGCAGAATTCTACAAGAAATACAAAGAAGACAATTGTGACACTCCTCTAACTTTTCAATGAAATTGAAAGGGAAGTATTTCTTCCTAAGTCACTCCTGGAAGCAAATATTACTCTAGTACTAAAACCTGAGAAAGACCCAACTAAAAAAGAGAACTATAGGCCAATCTCCCTAATGAACATAGATGCAAAAATTCTTAATAAAATATTGGCAGACAGGATGCAGCAAATCATCAAGCAGATTATACACCATGACCAAGGGGGATTCATCCCGGGAATGCAGGGATGGTTCAACATATGCAAATCAATAATAGTAATCCACCATATCAATAGAGCCAAAAGCAAGAACCACATGATGATCTCTATAGATGCAGCAAAAGCTTTTGATAAGGTCTAACCTTCATTCATGATAAGAACTTTACAGAGAATTGGACTAGAAAGTTTTTACCTCAATATGATAAAGGTCATCTATGACAAACCAACAGCCAGCATCATATTAAATGGCCTAACCCTGTAAGCTTTTACCTTAAAATGAGGCACACGACAAGGATATCCCCTGTCACCACTCCTATTCAACATAGTACTGGAAATACTAGTGAGAGTAATAAGGCACGAAAGAGAAATAAAAGGAGTAAAGATAGGAAAAGAGGAAGTTAAATTATCATTATTTGCAGATGACATGATACTTTACATAGAAGACCCCCAAAACTCTATTGAAAAACTCCTAAATATAATAAAGAAATTCAGAATGTAGCTGGATACAAAGTCAATACTCAAAATTCAATAGCATTCCTATACACTAACGACAAAAATACTGAGAGAGAAATAAGAGAAACCACACCCTTCACACTAGCATCCAAAAAAATGAATACTTAGGAATTAATCTCATGAAAGAAGTAAAAGAGCTATGCAATGAAAATTATAATACCCTAAAAAAGGAAATTGAAGAGGATCTCAGAAAATGGAAAGACATTTCCTGTTCATGGATGGGAAGAACAAACATTGTGAAAATGGCCATTCTCCCAAAATTACTATACAGATTCAATGCAATCCCAATCAAAATACCACTAACATAACTCATAGGTCTAGAGAAATCACTCCTAAAATTCATCTGGAACCAGAATAGACCTAGAATAGCAAAGGCAATTCTAAGCAACAAAGGCAGGGTAGGAGGCATCACAATCCCTGATTTGAAATTATACTACAAAGCTACAGTAATAAAATCAACACGGTGCTGGAATAAAAACAGACCTCAAGATCACTGGAATAGATTGGCAGATACAACCACAACCACAAACTCACTCAACCACCTTATCTTTGATAAAGGGGCCAAACACGTTCGCTGGAAGAATGACAGTCTCTTCTACAAATGGTGCTGGAAAAACTGGCTATCCATATGCAGAAGACTAAAACTAGACCCATGTCTATCATCATACACTAAACTAAAATCTAAATGTATCAAAGATCTAAATATTAAAACAGAAACACTAAAACTGCTGGAAGACAAAGTTGGTAAAAATCTCAAAGATATAGGGGTAGGAAGAGAATTCATGAACAAGAATCAAACTACATGGGAAATACTTCCCAGAATCAATAAATGGGACCACATTTTATTAAACAGTTTCTGCATGTTGAAAGAGATTTCCAGCACAGTGAAATGAAAACCCACAAATTTGGATAAAATCTTATGGACAGTCCCTCAGACAAAGGACTTCTATGTAGAACTTATAAAGAATTTTTAAAAAATCAGACCCTCAAAATTCAAAGACCGAATCCAAAAATGGGCATGTGAAATGAATACACAGTTTTCAGATGAAGAAATACAAATGCAAATAAATACATGAAAAAATGTTCATCATCATTAGTCATGAGAGAAATGCAAGTTAAAACCACACTGAGATTCCATCTCAGTCCCGAAAGAATGGCCAAGTTAGAAAACACTACCAACAACAAGTGTTGGAGAGGCTGTGAGAAAAAGGAACTCTTCTTCACTGTTAGTGGGAGTGTAGACTGGTGCAACCACCATGGAGGTCAGTCTGGAGATTCCTCTAAAAGCTGAGTTTGGAGGTCCCATTTGACCCAGCTATTTCAATTCTAGGCATATTCCCTGAAGATCTGAAAACATCATACCACAGTGATATATGTGCACCCATGTTAATAGCAGCACAATCTGTAATAGCCAGATCTTGGAAACAACCTAAGTGCCCATCAACTGAAGAATGGATAAAAAAAGTTGTGGTATTTCTATACAATGGAGTACTACTCAGCTATACAGAATGATCACATTGAGATATTTATAAATAAGGGCTGGGGATTTAGCTCAGTGGCTTAAGTGCCTGCCTGGCAAGTGTGAGGTCTGGAGTTCAATCCCCAGTACCAAAAAAAAATGGAGATATTTATAAATAAATGGACACAACTTGAGACCATATTCATAAGCGAAATAAACCAAACTCTCCCTAGTATGAGAGTTGGTAAGAGTATATAAGATTTTATGGTAATCATGAGTCCCCATCTCCTAGCTTTGAAGCCTTTCAATGTTTTCATTCATCATTTGGAATGTTTTTATTCTGTTTTGTTTGATTTTATTATATGTGATGCTATGAACAGCGGTTTTGAAGAGAACAAAACATTATGACAGCTATTCCTGATTTAATACTGTCCTTCTTAGAAGTCCTACCAAGCTTCTATTCTTCTATTTCCATTGGTTCTATCTATCACATTGTGTCTTATTGGGATTTGAATATTTGTGAAAGTATAAACAAATTTTTTTTATTGAAAATGAGATATTATAGTACCCATTGATCACTCTCTGTTATTCTGTTCAGAATGCCCTGTAATTCTTTCACTCTTTGAATGGTTTTATACTTTTTTGTTAGGTTTGATATTATTGTATTTGAAACTGTGCTCAAATGTAGCAGAGAAAGAAATATTGTGATAGCTATTGTTAATGTCCAGTTTTCTTAATATTAAGTATTGTGTTGCCTATGTTGTCCGGTCCGATCTGCTCTGTATTGACCTCTTTTGTCTTATTCTCTTTAAAATAAAATGAAAAAAAAAAAAAGCGTACTCTCTAAGTCATATGTGCCCTTCTTGCAGGAAAAGATTCAAACAGGTTTGGGGATCCTGGTAGTAAGTCTTTCTGTTAGACAGATCTCATTTATTAGGAGAGTTTATTCATTATATGTACACAGATATTGTAGAAATAAAACTCCCAGGGATCAAGAGCTATAAAATCATTAATTTGCCTCCTTGAATAATTGTCAGAGAGCACAACCATGGCTCCTGAAGGCCTGCAGAGTCTTGTTAGTTAATTAACTAATTAATGTCCTTATTAATTCATTATACAAATTTTGAGTAGTTGCTGTGTATCAGGTACCAGGCTGACTCCTGTGAGAGAAAAAAGGATGAATGATGATCTATGCCTTTGAAAATCTGAATATTCGGTTGGGAAGAAAGTGCACGAACAAATAATTTCAATTCAAGGCAATTTTCCAAGCAAGTAGTATTTGTGTGGCAGAATATAGTTTATTAACCTGGCATTTGTAGCACCTACTTCAGTTTCATACAGCTCCTTTTTATCTCTAGCCTAATTTTTTTCCTTCCATCCCCTAGAGATTCTGCCTCAGCCACATGGTTTCTAGGTGTATATGTGTGTATTTAGAGTAGACAGAGAGTTACCCCAAAGGGAGAGCCATGGAAAGTGTCATGGAGTTGATACTTTTGCATTGGACCCTAAAGAATAGACAGATTTTGATACATCATAAAGGAAGCAAGATCATGTATTCTGGAGAGAGGAATCTTTTAAATAAAGCAGCAGAGGACATGATGCCTTCAGGACATACAGTTGCAAGTAGTCTGGTTTTATAGGAAGATAATGAAATAAGACCAGAAATACTGGTTGAAGTCAGAATTTGGTGAATCAGCCCCTAACACAACATTGATTTTTGTCACTACATTCCTTCTTTCTGTTGAATTGATTGTGGGGAGGCCTGGGCTATTTCTTTGGCTCTTTATGGATGTCAATGTGAGAAAGAGAAGCACTCCGATTCCCCACCATGTAGGAGGCTGTCAGAGAGTAATTTCAGAGAACCAACTTGCACTGCAGATTCAAGGCAGCAAGATCCCTCTTCCTTCATAAAATCATCAAACGGGTACATGATCTACACTCTGCTACCTGAAGTGTTATAACTTGAGTGAATGACCCCAGGATAAGAGAAATGCGAAAGATGATTTATTGCAGCAGCAGCGATAGAGGCATGAACGACAGTTGTGGAATTAGTCTCACTGCGTATCTGTTATGGCTATAAGGCAGTTGTCACCTTTCTGACATCCATATTTAACATAGTCCCTGCTTCTTCTGAAAGGAGCACTTCTGCCACTTCCTTCTTTGTCCTACACTGGTAATTTTCCAACCAGTCATGTTTTCTTTAAAGGTGCCAAAATGAGATTTTGTTACTCATCAGGAATCTTAAGTGACACCAGGACTCAAAATTCTCCTCTGTCATTCTGTGGGCAGAGAAACTCCAGTTTAATGATGTAGATCCACATAAAACCTTTCGTTGCATGGCCCAAAATGTTGATTAGGCTTCAGGGAGTCCACTGTATACAATTGTTTTGCCTGAGAGCAAGAGCAGGATAATTGTCATATTTTTTCCAAATGCCACATTGGGATGCACTGGGAGGAAAAGTGATGGAGCCCAAGGCACTCGAGCGCATCAGTCCCTAATCCAAGATTAAAACCAAGTGTCTGCTTTATAGGTACATGTCGGCAGAGTTCAGATTCTGGAATTTCTGATCTGTTAGTGGACTAAAACACAAAGCCCTTGGGCGTGCTCTTAAAAGAATGACTCTCCTTTATTCTGAGCAGAAGGGCAGTGGAGCTACCTAGAATCCTTTTCTGATGTACTGTTGTTGTGAGGTCATGAGTTTACACAAGTTGCCTTAGGAGCTTTGTTTTTTATTATAACCTGGAAGGTACCTTGCAATCCTTTACATCTGCCATTAATTCTTCACTGAAGAGCAGAGTAACCACAACTTCCCTCAGACCTGCAGACAACAGGACACAGGAGGAAATAAAAGAATGAGAACTCTTTCTTTTGGCTATGTCAGTGTAGACCTGACACCCAGCTCCTGGCCTCTCTGTTCCCCATCTTGATTAAAGTGATGTCAGTTGTCTTTGGGGTACATTGACAATTTTTCTCTTCTTCTAAATTTACTATTTATCAGCCTTTACTTCCTGGTGTGGAAGAAAAAATTCAAACTTATTGGAAAAACCTTGTAAACTTTGGAAAAATGTGCAGAAGAAATGATTAGTAATGTTACAATTTAAAAATAATCATTGGCAATATGCTTATAGTCTTTTTTCTCTGTACATATATAAATGCAGATATGTATGTATATTCATATGTCTGTATGATGTACTTTAAAATAATTTCCTTGGAATTCTATTTCTAGCTTGTAATTTTCTGTCACTCAATAATATAAACATTCCTTCATGAGTTTCACTTACTATATGATATTTTAATTATGTCGTTTCGCCATAATTCAGTTCATGCAGCCCATATTGTTAAGCAATTAGATTGACCTTTTTTGATTTTTAAATAATGTTTCCTTGCTTATTTTTGTTTTAGATGAATTTTTAGCAGTGGGCTTGCTGGACCCTTGAGAAGATTGAGCTTCCTAGTTAGGTTCCTCGCTTTCTGAAATTGCTTTGTAATTCAGCAAAGAGCCCAAGAGGAAGCCAAGGTGGTGTGAAACAATTCTCTCTAGAGAACGTATTACGAAGTGTTGATTAATACTCAGGACCATACTGAATGTCAGTAGTACCAAAAGGAGGAAGCCGTTTAAGTCTTAATTTAGCCTAACAATGATTTGGAAATATTCATGAAGGAAAGTGTGGACAAATGGGAATACAAAATCTGAGGCAAAGGCCAAAACTTTTAGAAGTATGAGACTGCCATCATGCCTTGTGAGAAGGCTGTAGCAACCCTTAATCCTTTGACAACAGTAATAACCCTCTTGATCTATGCCCAGCTGTCCAAAACTTCCATCCAGATGTGCTCTCCAGTATTTGGCTCACTTGTGAAGCTTCTTCCCATTAACTGAACAGTCTCTGCCTGTAAATAAACCCCAGAATATTCAGCCATCTGTTGCGCAAATGGCTCTTGGGAATGGGAATACCAAAATCCTCTAGACTGCATGAATGAACACAGGTAGCTGTATGGCCATGTGAGTCAGGGGCCGTTAGCAATTTCCATCTGCCTCTTTCCTGGATAATATATGGGAATTTCATATTTGCCTGGAATCTTAAAGACAATAATACCCCTAAATTATTGATGGAAATATTTTGAATATATTGATCATTGTTTTTCCTATACATCCATTTTAGTATAGATTTCACCCAAAGTAAAACTTCACATGCAAAGGTTTATTGGAAGGTGCAAGAAGAATGGATAATTAACATGGAAATGATACAGGAAAGGGATGATGATTAATAAAAGCTGTGTTATTTGCCCAGGAGTACAGTCAACGACTAGAAGTAAACTCCTTGGGAAAACTCTGGAAATATAATGAAACACAAGCCTCAGAATTATTTTTGTCTGAAAAACACATTTGCATTAAGGACAGAAAAGCAGGTGATTTGTGAAGACCAACACTTATGACAAAAACTAAGGAGAGCAGCAGGGAAGAAGGTAAACTTTTGAGACCATGAGGCCAGTCTGGCATTTTTGAAAGGAGAAAGAGGTGGAGGATTATTTAGGGTGAGCTGCAGACCTCAGCCCCACCATCCGGAGAAAATCCCCAGCCAAAATGGTGGTGAGTCCCCAAGCAGCTGCACTGCACTCAGGCAGGATGTGCGTCAGGACTGACACCTTGATCACTCCCAGTGGAAGACCGGCTTTGGCCAGGAGTGTACTTTTCCTCATAACTCTCTGACCGCACCTTCTCATCTCTTTTTGCTTGCTCGTGTTTTGCTTCCAGATCTGTGAGCGCTGGAGGTCCCAAATCATTTCTCTTTCTTTCCTGTATATTCATTCCTTAAGAGTCACAGATTTAAATATCAATTAAAAATTTGTGACTTACGAGTTTATATCTTGACTTTTTTAACCTTCCAATCATATATCTGGCTGTCAATGTCTAATAGTGTTCCAAATTTAATAAGACCAAAATAATGCCTAAACATAACCCATTGTTACATAGACCTGCTTTGTGTTTTTAATTATCTCTACATGATTGTAAACTTTTTAAAAAGCATTAAATGTGAATTTGTCTGTCTGATTCTGTGCTTCTACACCCGAGAATGGCACATACGTCACATATGTATATATGATATTTTTCAGTCCTCAGGGTAGACAGACTTGGGAGACTCATGATGAAATCTGGGCTAACACCGTGATGTAACTCAGCATTATCTAAAGGGTATATAACAACTGCACAACTGATTTGTGAGCTAAGCTGATGGGCACATACATTTTATTCAGTGAGGAAAATGAAGAACTAGTGCAAAATCCAGGGGTAGTAAAAAGTTTAGAGCCGTAAAGAAACACATATTGCCTTAAAAGAAGTAACTAGCTCACCACTGTAGTAAAATCTAATCAGTACAATTAAATCTAAAATACATTGGGTTAAGAGTTTTGTGTAAATCACTCAGTATAACCTAAACAACATCCACACAAAAGAGATACTAATATTATCCCTGTTTTATAGCTGAGGAAACTAGGGCTGCAAGAATTTCTAATATCTTCTGACATGCAGATAGAAATTCAGAGGACTAATTAGAGACATTTTTAAATCCTGAAGGTGAGATTGAATCTATTCCTAATGCAGTAATTTCACTGAGTGGAGAAAGAAAAAACACAGCACTTAGGTTATATAATGATACAATGAGACCAAATAAGAGATGTTACAGCTGGGCATGGGGGCATATGCCTGTAATCCCAGCACTCAGGTGGCTGAGGCAGGAGGATCACTTTGAGTTTAAGGCCACCCTGGGCTACACAATGAACTAAGACCAGTCTGGACTATGTAGTGAGACCCTGTCTCAAAAAAAAAAAAATGAAGCAAAGAAACAAGCAAGCAAGCAAAGAAGAAAGGAAGGAAGCAAGGAAGGAAGGAAGGAAGGGAGAAAGAAAAGAAGAAAGAAAGAAAGAAAGAAAGAAAGAAAGAGAAAGAAAGAAAGAAAGAAAGAAAGAAAGAAAGAAAGAAAGAAAGAAAGAAAGAAAGAAGAAAGAAAGAAAGAGTCAGGTCTGGGGATTTAGCTCAGCTGCACAAGTGCCTGCCTGGCAAGCCTGAGATTATGAGTTCAATCCCTGGTAGGAAAAAAAAAGAGATGTCAAGCTTGGAGTAGAGCAGTCTTCCCTTGAAATAGGTCTAACAGAATCAGTACCTTGGCACCATTCTGGTGCCCATCAGCCTGGTTTTCAGTGTGCAGGCTGCCAGAATGCGGACCCGAGTGCCTGAGCACAGTGACTCTGATGCACCAACCAGAGCTCAGGGAGGCCAAGTCAGCTGTGGAGAGAAATGACTACTGGATTCATCAACATCATTTTGGTGCAAAATGTGATTGAAATGCATTAAGGAGAGAAAGGGAAAGGCGAAACCAGAGACAGAGTAGAGACTTCTTGACCTTCACCACCAGAAAGCAACAAGGAATAACTTGCATCACCTGTTTTCCTGGTAGTGAGGGAAAGCTGTGATTACACTTAACGTCTTAGACTACCAGAAAAGAGCAGCAGAGTGACCTCCAGATTTAGGAACCGTGAAACCTGTATTGCAGGCCCAACCTCAAATGTGACTTTGAGTAAAGAGCTCTCATTTCTCAGTGCCTCATCTATACAACGATAATTTTCAGCTTCAGTCATCTACGATTTAATTATTTCCCAAAGCAATTGATTTTCATTTTTACAGTAAGCTCTAACGTTCTTTCCCCTTCTCATAACACATGCCTATTGCCAATACTCTAAGAAGAACTGTATTTTTAAATATTCTGGCCTTCCTCTTTTAGTTTTTTCAGTTACTTACAAAATCTTTTCCTTAATGGTCCCTGGAGTACTTAATGGGCTAACTTTTTTATTCCTTGGATGTAACCTGTCAGTTATCATTAATTCATTTGGGTAGTCTTGTCAGGATTTGTATCCTCGGATGGCATTTCATTTAAGCCACATTAACTAATTATGACATATACGTCGACATTGAAGGTAAAGTTGAGTTGTCACGCCTGTATTATTATCAGTTAGAAAATTGTTTAATATTTGGAAAATACTTTAAGACATCTTTAAATACTGCACATACTTTGTGTCTATTTTCATACTCTATTAGTAGGTACAATGTATTTGAAAATTTCACTATGGTTTTATTTGTTTGAAAGCAGAATATATTTTTAAAGAATAACACTGCATACAATTTAGTAGGACATAGACTTTGGATGAATAGAACCACCAGGTTTTCAGGTGTGGTTTGCCATCTGCTAGTGTTAAGACCTTCTAGTTACTGTGCAGTATATCCCATTTTCATTTTCTGTAAAGTCAGACACTAAGCCTTGTGAAAGGTAGAGGAAATATGCTTGAAAATGTTAGATACAGTATGTGAAACTAAGTAAATGTTCAGGAATTTATTATCACCATGAGCAAGCAACTTACCAAGCTTTAAAAGAGTTTTAAAAATGTTATTACATGGTGCCTAGCCTGAAGGAATTTATGCTCCAATGAAATAATCTGACAAAAACTCTGAGTACAAGGGAATTTACAAGAGCTACTTGGAAGTATAAAAGCCAAGCGCTATGGGTTGAAAAAGCAGGAAGGAGTTCTTCCAGCTTGGTACACTGAGAGGTGGTTGATATTGATATTCTTGAGAGAGAGGCTTCTGGTTATTAATGAAGAAAGTTATTAAGGAAGGTAACATGGAAGAGAGATAAGGAGCAGAAATGACAGACTTTCTGGATAAAGAAGGTACGTTAAACAACACAAAGAATGGTAAATAACTCTCCCTAGTTGGGGCAAGGTGAATGCAGTGAATTGAGAGGTAAGAGGTTGCCTTGGTTGGTTGGAATACATCTAGGAAAACCAAGTAAGTGTGTTCAAGTAAGTGTGTGTGTGTGTGTGTGTGTGTGTGTGTGTGTGTGTGTTATGGGAGATAGAATTCAGGTTTCATGCATGCCAGGTAAGCACTCTACCACTGAGCTACATCCCCAGTTCTTTAAAAGTTTTATTTTGAGACAGGATTTCACTGAGTTGCCCAGACTGGTCTCTTGCTTTAAACTTCCAAATAGCTGAAGCCATGTTACAGTGTTTGGACTTATTATCAGTAATGGTGAAATCATAGCTTTAGACAAGAAAATCATGATCAGGAGACTGAAGCAATGGGTTGGAGATTGCCAGGGAACATAGCAGTCTCATGTTGGGTTGTCAGTTTGTGAGAGAACTTCAGATGAACTACATGGAAAACAAAACAACACAACAAGAACAACAACAACAAAAACAAACAACACTAGATTGAAGGCTTTGGGAGTAACAAGAAGGACAGAAATAGAGAAGTGATTCAGAGGAGGCCCTGAAAGGACAAGATCTAGTGATCATGTGAACATGGGTAGTTATGGAGAGTAAAGTAAGAAAGCTAACAGCAGGTTTCATGATACACATGGCACATGAGAGATTTTGAAGGTGGATTTTTGTAGGAGTGGATAGGTTACAAGCTGAAAGTTCTTAGACCTCTATCTTATCAGGCAAGTAAAGGAGATGAAGTAAGCCAGATGGGGGAGATGATAAGGTGGAGGAGGTTTCTGAATCTGCCTGGTATACTAATAGGAGCAGTTCTACTCAGCTTCAGTAGTACCAGCTTTTCTTTTTAAAACTAGCTTCCAATTTTATTTTATTTTAATTTTATTTTTAAAGAGAAAAAAGCAAAAAATAGAAAAATCAAGAAGCAAACCAATAAAAAAAAACAACTGAAGCAAAACTACAGCAACAACAAAACCACTGGTAGCTATAAAGGTTTTCAAAAGAAGATGATAGGAATTTAACAACGGTTGTTATATTGCATATTGTTATTTTCAAATTAGCTGCTCAAGTTACCAGATCCAGAATTGAAACAAAATACCGAAACAGAACAAAACACTGGATTTCAAAAACAAGACAGAAGGAAATCCCTACAATTACTATAATGCAAATTGTTATCCTCCAAATAGATGCTCATACTACCAGCTTTAGGTGTGCAAAGTCAATCGAACAATACAAGCATTAAGTTCTTATTTTTACTTCAGTTACTATCATCTCAGCCTGAGTTCCTCTGAATCAGCCCATTGCTTACTGGGAGTGGTGGAGTGGGGGTGGGGGGTGTTGCTCTTGTCTCCCAGCCCATGCATCAGCTGGCTCATGGGAAGGTGTGGTTTTAGCTTCTTGATTCTCTTCCCATTCCCCATTGCGGTCATCCCTGGCTCATGCGACAGTGTGGTTTAGATTTTTTGTTTTGTTTTTAAGGGAAACTAAAACTTTAAAATAATTTACTTACTTCAGGTTTATTTTAGATTTAATTATTTTTTAAACATTTCCTAGGCCAAACAAAACAAGGTGAGAGTTGAAGGTTTAAGATACACTTGTAATTTTTCTTGATCGTTTGTTATTCTCATACATGCATTTACTTAAATCACTGTTTATGTTTCTATTTAGCACTTACAGACATATTTTCAGTTGCTTTAGGACGTATCTGATGCATACTTGACTGATTATCATTGCTACATAACCCAAGCACACGGTGCATTTTCTCCTAGTAGTTTCTTCCACAATATATCATAGCAATTAGTTTCAGAAAATCTTGGAAAGTTCACTCAAATTATGGACTCTGAAATATGCACCCTGTTTTCTCAGACAGTGATCTCTCAGTGTATGCACAGGTGTCTTTGTGTTATGTAGTTTCAGATACAAAGGGCGTATGGACTATTTTATGGACATTTTAAAATAGACTGAGCTGCTGGGATTTGAAATATGAAATGACCAGGAATGTTTTTTCTCCCAAAGATAAAGCAAAACTCAGAAACAACAGTTTGTGCTTTCATTGTTCAATTGTTTGATCATTTTTCTTGTGCCTATATCGTGTAATATGAACAACTACTTTGAGATAACAATGGACAATATATTAAGCAGTGTTAATCTCCTATTATTTTGTTTTGAAATTATGTATCATCATTTTTATTCTTTTTTGTTTGTAAAATAAAAATAATAAAAGAAAAAAGATTAAGCAAAACCACAAGGAAATAAGATATGGATTAAAGTGTATATTAATGAGTTGATTTATCAACCCGGTCATCAAAAACTTATGTATCTTCTCTATGAATGTGTGATCACAACTTAGTTAGTTTTATTTTTCTTTATATCTTTTAAGGAGTGCACAGCAAAAAGTGGAGTAAAATAGCATGGACATATAATCTGGAAAAGTTCAGACTGCTATTTCGTAAAACATATAGTGAAGCTGATGCCATTTAAATAATGGACAAATGCTTTTTGAAGGAAATCTAGTAAAGATTTAGAAACAATAAAAACCATGTGTTTCATTTCTGAGAGTTAATGACAGAGGTTAGAGTCTCAGTCATAATTCTGAAGATAAAATGGGTCAGTTACTCTGTCCAAATGTTTCACCTTCTCAATGTGCTATTCACTGACAGTTTGTTGCTTATTGACTTGGAGATCTACATGGCATGTCAACATTGAAGGCACAAGTGAGTTTTGTATGTGATTCCTTCTCTCTTTTAGGCTGAGGAAGCAATAATGGGAACCTCTCAGATCCTACAAAAGGGCTTTGTTGGTTCAGGGAAAGATTGCTGGACATATGACTGCAATTCCGTCTCTACTACTGTAGGATCTGGCTCTTGGAAAAGTCATTCAGTGTCAGATAGCTTTGGTTCTCTCAGCTGCATGCTAGAGAAAATCTTAGGTCTTACCTCTAAAAGTTGTCACAAATCTTACTTGATGTCATATGTAAAAAATACACAAATGTAAGACACAATTATTTTAAGATCAGCAGCACTATTACTATTACTAAAGTGGACAAGGTTTGTTATTGATGAAGCCTCCTTGAAAAAAATCGATGTTAATTGTTATTAGTTTAATCCTGACCCCCCCAAAAAAGCTAATGATACTTTGCTAATCAAATGGAATTCTGTAATTGAAAGTAAGATAAACTATTTCTGGCTAATTAAAATAAAAAATAATTTGTTGAAAGGATATCTATATTTATTCAATGGGTGACTTGTGAACTAGGCTTGAAAATTGATAAGGAAATGCTATTATCACTCATGGGTGGTCCTCTCACCACAGTTAACTAACTGGTCTCCATCATTTTGAAGTCTCTGTGTTTCACTGTTTTTAAAATTTTTATTATTACATGTTTATACTCTTTGTGTGGATTTGGTGCTGTACTTAACACATCTTAATGCATTTTTTATGCCCTCCCATTTTTTGCTCCTTTCTCCATCTCTTGAGCCCCCTCCCTATTTGCAAACTCTCTATTTTATCTACCATTTATTTTGCTCTTTATTTATAACTTGAGTTTCTCATATAAGAGAAACCATGTGACATTTAAGCTTGTGTGCCTGATTAATCTCACTTAATATTATTGTCTCACTACTTGATAATCAAATTCTAAGCATGAAATTGTGGCTAACAGACTTTCCTCGGGTTACATTTCTCCTTTTGGGAAATCTCGTTTACCAAAAGGAAATTGACAACCTCTTAGAAATGATAAAATATGCTATGTAGTATAGAATTTTATAAAAATAGTTACAAAACCAACCCCGTCCCCAAACCAAGTCTCTTATGAAACTGTCAGAGATGTGTGAAAAAGTCACCATACTAGGTAGTTTGAGGCCATGAGCTTGATTATGTAGAAGTTTAAAATTATTATAACCCAGGATTTTTATAAAACTTCTCAAGCAGATTATACTATAAGCATAAATATATGACACACAAAATTACAAAAACAAGCTAATGGACAAAGTATGAATTTTTTGAATTAGAGTCTTTTTCCTTTTTTATTATATTTTTTGGACAACTGTGGTTTTCATTTTCTTTGTATCGTATTCCTCACAATAAGTATTTATGGAATTATTGGATTATTGAATACTAAAGTCTTTGGGTTGTAAATGACAGCACTCCAATTATTAATCAAAGCAGAAAATGTGAATCAACTAGTTAGTATTGGGAAAAAAGATGTTGGAATGGCCTATGGACTTAATGGATTTGCTGTAGGAGCTAGAGCCTTGGAGATCTGGGTCTGTATTCAACACTGACAGATTTCTCTCTCATTTTGCCTCTCCCTTCGCTTATGCCTGATGTTCTAAGTTTCTTCCTACTTCAGAGAAACCTTCTTTATATGATAGAAAAAATAGCCATTAGCTTCTTCAGTCTATTCTCCAGTGCCCCACCTCCAAATCAAACAGAAAGAATCAGAATGGTGCGATTTTTTAAAAAACTCATTTCTATCACAATTCTAAGCATTATGATTTTTCCCTGAACATTTCCAAAAGATTAGAGAGAGGAGAGAGATGGAATGAAAAGTTCTTCAAGTTGGAAAGAAGGAAGTTTTCTGCTCTGAGGGCTAGGAAAAGGTACAAAAAGAAGGAAGAGAATACATTGCCCGAAAAAGTGAACATGTCTCCCTCTAACTCTTCACTCAAGGGAAGCTGTTTTTTTTTTTTTTTTATTTAAAAGAGAATAAAATAAAAGGGGGCAGTACAGAGCAGATCAGAAGAGGACAACATAGTCAACACAGTACTTTACATTAAGTCATATGGACATCAACAGTATCTAACACCATATCTCTTACTCTGCTATAGTTGAGCATAGTTTCAATTACAATAATATCAAACATAACACAATAGTATAAAGCCATGCATAGAGTGAAAGAATTCCAGAGCTTTCTGAACCGAATAACAGAAAATGTTCAATGGGTATTATAATATCTCATTTTTGATAAAAAAGAAAAAAATTTGTTTGAACTATCACACGTATTCAAATTCCAATGAGACACAATGTGGTAGATAGAACCAATGGTAATAGAACAAAAAAAAAAGCATGGTAGGTCTTCTAAGAAGGATAATATTAAATCAGCAATAGCTGTCATAATGTTTTCTTCAAAACAGCTGTTCATATCATCACGTATGATATAGTCAAACAAAACAGGATAAAACCATTCCAACTGATGATTGAAAACTTTGAAAGACTTTGAAGCTATGAGATGGGGCCTCATGCTTACCATAAAGTCTTATATACTCTAATCAAATCTCATATTAGGGAGATTATATGGTATTTACCCTTGTGAGTTTGGTTTATTTCACTTAAGAGAATGGTCTCAAGTTGTGTCCATTTATTTATAAATATCTCGATGTGATCATTCTTTATAGCTGAGTAGT
>PVJX010034645.1:0-18803 GCA_004027295.1 Dolichotis patagonum | reverse complement strand
TCTGAAGTGAACTGTACAAAGAGGGGCAGCGTAAAGGATAAGGATCAGAACACTTAGGTTCTAGTTCTAGCTCCCCTTTGTGGGAAGGAACACAGACTTCCCTGTTTTTGTTTTGTTCAAACAAAACTGTTTGTTTTGTTCTTTAATCCTTTGGGCATAACAGACAAACTTATAGGTAACCAGGAGAAGGGAGTGGACAGTTCGACCTTTGCCCTTGAGCTATGATATATAGGAGACGTAAGTACTTCTATTGTTTCACAATTTAGCAAGCGTAAGAATGATCTGAAGAGCATACTAAAACATAGGATCCTGGGCTTCATTGTAGAAGTTCTGATCCAGTCAGTCTGGGGTGAGCACCCAAAAGTTTTGTTCCTTGCAAACTCCCAGGCTTTGATGATCCTTGCAGTGCGCATTTTGAAACCGCTGCTTCAGTCGCATAGATCTAAGCTACCTGTGGGCAGTTTAAAGATGACAAATAGAGATATAATAAAAACAAAAGCAAAAAAGAAAAAAGTGATCATTAAAATAATTCTGTCTTCTCAGACCTTAGAAGACTATGTGTTAAAACTTTGTCTGGTTGGTGAAATTTTCCTAATAATTGGGTATCTACTTTGTCTGTTCCTGCATTCCAGCTGCAAAGACTAAAGACCACCCCCGCCCTTGGTACTGTGTTCTCCACAGCAGCTCTTGTGTTTGAATGGCAAGTCCAAATCAGTATATACCCTTTGTACAGGCAGAATCTGAGTTCTAACCTTCCTTTCCACCTGAGATTACTTAGCATGAATACACAGAAAAATGAGAAGTCAGGCATCCACTTTATTGATTAGGCAAGTTGACCCCTCCCCCTCAAAGATTTTAGGTAAAAGCTGTATTGGAGGAGATTTAAATATCTGGGCAGTTGCATTTGCGTGGAAGCCTGGACTGGCTTATGCACCCATTGTCAGCTGAACAGCAGAGGAGAGAACAGTGGACAGACATCTGTTGCTTACCTCCTGGAGTCCAGAGATATATGAGGTGTCCCTTGTGTCTGAGCACAGGTAGGTCCCAGAGAGGAGGAGCCTGCTTTTTTTTGGGGGGGGGGGTCAGCCTTTGTAATATGTGAGTTCTACCCGTTAAGAAATATGACCCAAGGAATAGTAGCCTCTTGTGAGTCAGATTACATATTTACTGTTCCTTCTGTGAGAATCAGTGAGCAGGTGATTGTCCTCTGCTTTACAGAAATGAGAAGATGGGTAAATGGTAACCTTTAACACACTTGAACAAGGTCACTGACCTCTGTGATGTTTGAGGCTTCACCAGGAAATATCCATCGTAGTCCCAGGAATCTATGTTAGGAAAGCAGTTCAGATTACTTTGTTTCCTTCAGTTTTATTTATTTCAGTATCCACTTTTCTTGACTGAGCTGACCATATTTATTTCATTTATCTGTCAAATACTGTAAATATTCTTACTGATATAGATGAATTTTTAAAGTACTATGAGCATTCACCCTTTATTATTTATGTCGAACATCTTTCCCGTTTTATGGTTGGTCTATGATATTTCTGAAATACAAATATTTTAGATTTCTGTGTAGTCAGATCTTTTGATATTTTCCTTTGTGACTTATCATATTAATATTTAATATGTAATTTTTGAAGGAGTACTTCTATCTCACTTCAATCTCTTGGAAAGACTAAGTGACCTGCATGACTATGTAAAATAAAAGAAAATAGTTTGTAAGTCTAAAATAAAGAAAGAAACAAAGACAGGGACATCAAAATGTAAGAATAGGCTTCAAAATAATTCATATCCTTATAACGCATTTACTTGTCATTGGTGGCTCACAAATCTGGGCTTGAGCTTCCTACCTATCTGATCAAAAAAGGAGCTATAAAGTAGTAGTTTTTCAGGAGACTTGAAGGTTTTTTCAATGTGAAGATCAAATTCCTATTCAGTTTCTGATTTCAGGGGATCACATAAATAGGACAAGCAATGGACAGCATTTTACAAGGAGCTTATAAGACTACTTTTATATGATATTTCCCTTTTACATGACTCATTCTGTTACAGAAATGCATAATTCAGTGTGTAATGGACAAGGAAAGATGCATTAGAAATGCCTGCTCTCTGCCTGTCTGGGGACGGGGCACGGATACTCAGACCATCTGGAGGAACCAGCTGGAGAGCATTGCTTTCCATCAGTGTTTCAGTGTTTTTTAAGTATTGTTTCTCTCATCTGAGTTGAGTGAGTGGGTGGTGTCACTGGGCTCCAGACTGTTCGCTCTCATCAGTCCCCAGGGAGTAGTTGTCCTGTGCTGTCATCGCAGGACAAGGACTTGAGCCTGTGTAGAAAGCTGCCTGCCTCTTCTGGAAGTTGAGCCTGGGAGCCGACCGAGCTAAGGGAGTTGTCTGAATCTGCTCTGCTGATGAATGGTGATTGAATCCCCCAGATTTATCTCCATATGATGCATTCTTTTAGCCTGAAAAATTTCATGGTATTTGTAACTAGATACCAAATTTGTATAAAGAAAAGTTTGAATAAAGTAACAGTAAAACTCTCAGCTTTGAACAGTGTTTTATCTTCTTGTTCTGAAATTCTAACTACTCAAAAAAAGTACTAACAAGGATTACTAAAATAAAATCAGTGTTTATACAGCAGTTATGCTTTCAGAAGAGTGGATTTATAGCCATTCTTTCTGACAGTATTGAAATTATACTTATTTTAAAATATGCAATATTTAAAATATGCAATATTTTAATTATGCATTCAGAAGAGTGGATTTATAGCCATTCTTTCTGACAATATTTAAATTGCAAAGTAAACTTTCTAATTTGGCTATTTCTAACTACACATTGTAGAACCATATCATTTGTATATAAAAGCAAACTTTTTTTTTAGCTCTTTTTAGCAGAGGATTGCCTCATTTAGATATTTCTAAAATAGTGTTGGTAGCTGGGCATGGGACAGACACCCGTAATCTCAGCACTCAGGAGGCTGAGGCAGGAGGGTCTCCATGAATTTGAGGCCACCATTAGCCACACAGTTAGCTTGAGGCCAACCTGAACTGAACAGTAAGACCTTGTCTCCAAACAAAACAACAACAACAACAACAAAATAAATAAATAAATAAAAGGGAAAAAGCTAAAAGAAGAAAAAGAACACTCTTTCCAGGGAATAAAGCTCTGGAAATTCATAACCTTTTCATTTTTTGATTGACACATAATATTTGTATATATTTATAAGCTACAGTGTGATATTTCAGTTTATATATCTTTTGAGTAATGATTGATCTGTTTAACATGAGTAGCATATCTGTCACCTTAAATTTTTATTATTTCTTTCTGATGATTACTTTCAAAATCCTTTTCTCTAGCTATTTGAGATATTTCATGCATTAATGTTAATTATATTCACTCTGCTGTGCTGTAGAACACTAGAATTCTTTCTAACTGTAAAATAACATAGAACACTTCATGAATTTGCATGTCATCCTTGTTTAGGGTCCATATTAATCTTATCTGTATAGTCCCAATGTTGGTATACACAAGAGGTGACCAAAAATATGGTGAATGGTTTAAATTTTTAAAAAGTGCAGTAAAAGATATATTGCCAAGAGCAATGTTTTAAGTATGTTCAATATGAAGGTATGAGGGGCCAGATATGGTGATGCATACCTGTAATCCTACCACCTGGAAGGCTGAGGCAGGAGGATTGCTGCACGTTTGAGGCCAGCCTGGGCTACATTAGTGAGTTCAAGGCCAGCCTGAACTACAGAGCAAGACCCTGTCTGAAAAAAAAAGGAGAGGGTATGTTTTAAGTATTTTGAGGTCAGTTAATGGCAATGTGTCACTTATTGTAATAAATATTTTAATTTAAGAATTAACCATATTTTTGATCACCTCTTGTTGATCAACCATTTATGTTAACTTAAAAAACATTATGGTGTGTTCTCACTCATCTTATTCACTGGATCTGGCACTGTGCTAATTCTGGCTCTTCTTAAAAGCCAAAATACCCATGAAAGATAAACATTTTGTATCAGTTCAGAACATCAGGCAAGTGGTGACAGAGCAACTAAAACACTCAGGAAAGGACTTCCGGAACTGCTTCAAAAAGTAGCAAGAATGATGAGATAAGTGTGTTTGAAGTGAGGGGAAATACTTTGAGGTAGATAAGGGACAATGTGTCTTTTACTCTAATACATTAACAAAAATTAAACGTTCACCATTTTCTTTTTTCAGTAGTGCCTTCTGTAGCAGCTGATGTGAACCTAACCATAATGCTGACGCTAGCGTCCTGATGCAAATTTTCTAACAGCATGCACAATTTAAGATCTGTGTCGACCTTAAACATCTTTCCCCGAGCTGATTTCTGTGCACATAATCAAAGTCCGAGCAAAAGATAGTAAAGACCATCAGTTATTTAACACTGTTTTTGATAGTTTCCACAAAATGGTAAAGCGTGTAACAGTGTTCTACGGTGGTAGAGTTATGTCCGAATGCTGCCTGTTTCTTTGTGGACCTTTAGCTTGATGGAATCACATTTGCTGTTGGACAAGCTAGGAATTGGCATATATTCTACACAGAAGAGTTAATCATCAGTAACATGCCAGGTATGGGGAGGATAAATGGTCCTTTTTTTTAAAAGATGAAATAGTGACATTGTACATCCAGCTAGGTAGAACCATACACATTGTATTTACTCATAAAGGTGAGTGATTCTTTAGAATCAGAGCCCTCTGCTGCATGCTTCTAAGTGGCTCTGAAGGTTGTAGGCTTGTCTCATTCTTAGCACCTCCATTTTCTAATCATGCACTGTGACCTGCGTGGCTCTTGAGGTTCCTGGGGTGAAAGAGGGTGAGAGGATGAGAAAAGATAAAAGATGAAAGAGGGTCAGGTGGAGCCCTTAATCTCTGGATGGGAGGAAAGGAACTGCCCCTTCACTGGGAGGCATTTATTTATACATTTAGCAACTTAATGTCACATGACACCCCATTGCCTAGTAATCCGCATGTATGGCAACCTGAGGGCCTGATTCTGGGGTCAGGAATCACTTGTTTTTGTGGCTCATGGCAGGCAGTTTTTGTTTCTCGGCTTGGCTGGCCGGCTCCCACAGGGGTGCTCAATTTACCGCTTCAGCGGCCCCCCACAACCAAGTGTACAGACAAAGAGGCCTCAGCATTGTTCCTAGGCTGAAACAGAAAAGATCAATTCCTAGTCTAACATATCTATTCTGGTCTGGGTTTTTGTCCCCTCCCAAGCTCATGTTGAAACTTAATTCCCCAAAGTCATAGGTTAATTGTATTTGTAACATTAAATTAGTTGTTTCCCTCTTTCTCTGTCCCTTTTCCTTGCAGTTTCAATTTCTACTTTATCAGGGCATGTATAGTTTATATGTTATTACTCCACCCTGATTCATCTTTATTTTAATCTGAGCTACAGTTTAATGTGGCAAGTGTTCATTGTTACCACTTTTACTGAAGTTCAGTTATCTGAGTTCTTGAATGTTTAAAATTGTTCTCTATTGCCTTGAGACATGAGAGACAGCTTGGCTGGATATAAAAATCTTAGTTCATACTTAATTGATTTGAGATTTTTAAATTCAAGGTTTTATTTATGTTGCCTTGGTTTTTATATAGCTTTTGAGAAATATGTATAGATTCATTCTCTTGGATCTCTCTGTTTTTTTTTTTTTTTGGTACCAGGAACTGAACTCATTACCTTTTGCTTACTAGGCAGGCATTATGCCGCTAAGCCATATCCCCTTAGTTTTTGTGTTATTTAAAAATGTAGGGTTTTGGGCTGCGGATTTAGCTCAGCGGCATAAGTGCCCGCCTAGCAAGCGTGCGGTTGTGAGTTTGATCCCTGGTACCGATAAAAACAAAAAACAAAAATGTAGGGTTTTTCACAATTTGAATGAAGACCCAGATTTTTATTTCATCTCTAAAGCTTTATAGTTTTACTTAGATAAGTTTTAGAGTTGAAAAAAAAGTTTTGAGATTGATTATTCTAGATCAGCTTCTTAGGTATCTGTGTATCTTTTTATTGATTCTATTCAGTTCTTTTTATTTTTCTGAAGTTACCTGAATTATAGTTTTAAATATTAATTCTGTTTGAGTCTTGTTTTTCTTTTTTGGAAAGTTTAATTATACATATGTTGGGTCTTTGTATTTCATTTCAGTCACTTTATTTTTGATTCTTTCTGTTTTAATCTCATTTTTATTTTTGTTACTTTTATTTCTTTTATCTTTAAATTTTATTCTATTCTTTAGGTTTCAAGAAATTCAGTCTTCATTCTGATATAATTTCATACTTTCCTTTCATTTCTTTGCTAAACTCAGTCACTTTTTCATTTCCTTTCTAATTTATGTCTATTTCTATTCTTAGTTTTTAAATTTTCTAACTCAAGTTTTTTTTTTAATATTTGCAAATGCTTGTTTGAAGACATTTATTTAGTTTTATTTGTTACAGGTTCCCCTCTTATTTGTGGGTTATTTAAAAATGTAGGATTTTTCTCAAGCTGAAATGTTTTGATCATTCTTTTGCATTGTTTTAAAATGAAGACTGTGTTTATCTGTTAACTGTGGATTGGAGGTTTACGATAGTTAGCAAGGTTCGTAAGTTAAGAGCGCCCTCTTCTGTCATCAAGTGAAGTGCCATTTTCTTTAAAGGGTTTTTGGTTTTGTTGTTTTGGTTTTTGGTAAGGTGGGGAATGAATTGTGTAGTCTTATAATTTTGGGTTCTTTGCAGGGTGGAGTCTTGCACTTATATTTTGCTTCTTCCTCCCATCATCACTTAGTCATCAAGTATCCCTTTTTCTTTTTTTTAGCCTCCCCTTTCCAGAAGCAGTGGCTTTTCCAAACTACAACCTGACACTCATGGACTCAGTCAGTGATCTGAGTACTTAGCAGTGTGTGTGTGTGTGTGTGTGTGTGTGTGTGTGTGTGTGTGTGTGTGTGTTTATACTTATGGTGGAATTTCTTTTTCTGGGAGTGACTGTAGGGTTCTTGTGGGCCCTTTTCATCTCTTTTTTCTTTTATATACCTAGAATTGTTTCCACAAAGAGAGAGAGCCTTGTCGGAATTTGGTATTTAATTTTTTATTTAATGAAAATTTCAGGTTTACTGTATTCTCTGTTTTCCAGTTGTGGTGTTAGTACTGGTTTTCTGTTGTTTTGTTTGCTCTTCTTGTTGACCTGAAGAATATTTTGGGCAATGCGTGGAGAGATTTAGGTTCAAGGGGCCACCATTATCCTTGGCAGATTGGAAATCTGACCTGTAATATCTTCTTAAATGTTTGCTTTTCCACCTCCATGTCTTTGTTCATTCATTTCTTCTACTTGGAATCCCCTTTCTTCTCTTGACTTTATATATTCCCTTCTTCCTCGATATCCCCACTGCAAACTTTTCTTCTCTCTAGATTCCCATGATCTATTTTAGGAGCAAGTAGAGGTGTGCTTTGTTGCAGTTCCCCTGGAGTCACATTATACGGATAAAGTCTCAGGTCTGCCACCTACTGTCTCTGTGCCTCTGGGCAAACTACACATCCTCTGTGCTTCACTTACCTTCCCTGTGCAAATGAGAAGAATACATCAAGGGGTTGTGGTGGAGAGTAAGTGGGTTCGTGCGTATGGAGAACCAGCTCAGTACCTGACTACGATAAGGGCTATTGTGGAATTAGTTTTATCAACTGTTAACTATTACTTAAATTGACCTGATGTTTATTATATACCCAATTGTATTTGTGTTATATAGGACTCCTCTATTAGATTAAATGCACTATCAGGGGTAGAAATCATGTCTTATTCAGGGTACTTCTGTTCCATTGGATTAATACAATATATCAGTTGCTTGGCTTAGTCCTTATTGCTGATTGCTTGTATTTAAAAAACCAGGAATTCTGTGCCTGCTACCATTGTGGGTGCTGGGAACACAACATATGAGAAACACATCTCTCCACTTGGGAAGGTTTTGGCTCCATAGGGGCAGTAGATGAGGATCAATAATACAATGCATAAAATGTCATTGCGGTATTTTCAGGGTGCTGTGGTAGCAGATAAGTAATGACTGATTTTGCCCAGACTTGCTGTCCCACATCAATGAAGCAGGAACAAAGTTCCAAAGAATTTGATGAACTGAGAGCCAAATTTTCTCTGAGGCATTCTTGCAGGTTTGGTTTTTCAGCAACAAGATTATAGATTAGATTGTCCTGGTGGGTGGAGAGAGGTAGAAAGCACAGTGACTTGCAAAAGTGAAGCAGTGAGGGAAGGTTTATGTGAGAGACAAGGGCATGCAAAGGATTTTCATAGTAAAGGATCCTAGAACAGTGGGAAGGGACTCAGGATGAACTGGATCAGGGTCCTTTTCTCCACGGTGAGCTCGTGCTGGGCTCAGCCTGCTTGTGGTTCAAACCATAAAGCCCTTTAAATGGAGAGAAGGGGACTTCAAGTAAGAACATCACCCCCTCACCAAGAACCAGTGAGATGTCGCTGGTGAGCAGGAATCACAGGCCCACCACTGCTGTCAAGTTGCATGTGCTTAAAAGTGTGTAAGATTTAAAAAAAAAAATAGATTGTGTGTGACGCATTCTTTATCTTATATTACTATTTTATTTTTTAATTTGATGCTTTGAAATATTATCAATTTTTACAGTATTTACATCTGGACATATTTTCACACCTGTTCAAAAAAATGAAGTAAGATGTGTTGTATACATGAACCAACTCCACACAAGGAATGTAAATATTATATATTGTAAACATATACTAATAAAGATAAAGAAATAATACCATCTTATAATTTTTGAGGGAAGCATGGCATTCCATTATATGAAGTTATACTAGTTTATTAATTTACCCAATAGGGAAAGATATTTAAGGATTTTTCTCTCTTTTTAAAATTGCATACAATGCTGCTGTTAATATATATGCATTTACTCTATCTTATTGATTGTCCAATTCTCGTTTTTCACATTTTGATGCTTGTGAAAATTGTTATGAAGTCAGGAATCTGCAATGGACATAATTGTCATTGCTCCTGTATGCATATAGAATTGCTGCTTATAGAACTGTCACTTCTATTTAATTGTGGACATTAGTAGTACTACTTATGTTTTAGGTTTAATTGCCTATTAAAGCTTTCAAAAAACATTACACCATGATTTGTCACTGAGACAAAAAGTTATTGTGTATATGGGAGCCATGGACACAACAGCAAGGTGTAAGGTCAGATATCAGTATCAAAATGGGTATCGTTGGCTTGGAATAAAATCCTGGAGGAAAGAGAGTACATTTTAAAGAAGTCCTGCCTCATCAGAACTCTAGAGAGCAGAGGATGATGTGTGGAAAAATATGGACACTTTTTAGTGAAACGCTTAATGAAAGAGTGATTGGCACATGAAGACATATTACGAATGTCCCCATCAATTTTTGTTACATTTTTGTTTTATGATATGTGATAAAAATACATGGATCTGCAAAAGCTCTTTTAGCCAGTCTAAACTAATTCTTTTTTTTTTTTTTCCTTTGATGCTGGGGATCAAACTCATGACTCTGGGCTTGCAATGCAGCCACTTATGCCACTGAGCTAAATCCCTGGCCCTTAAACTAATTCTATGAGCTATGAAAATAATTGTGATATAGTTTACTTGGCAGGTTTTTTTTAATACATAAAATATTGGTGTGTCTCATAAGAATAGCATCTTAGATTCAGTGAAATATGGTTTATCTTTGCATACTTAGAGTATTTCTGTTGAAACGAGTCTTAGGAGTGGAATAGCTGAGATATGAATTGATGTTTTATATCTAGATGTTCCCCCTAGCACCTCATGGATTCACAGATAGGCAGGGCTTTTGGAAGGTGATTGTCTTATGGGGGTTTATAGCTGATTTGTAGTTAGGAGATGCGGTCTGACCGGATCAGGTAGGTTACTGGGGTCGTGGCTTAGAGAGCTTTATCTTCCTCCCTGGCTCCTCCCTTGATCTCTTTTTCTCTCTGCTTCCTGTCTGCCGTGCCATGAGCAGCTCTCCTCTGCCATGATCCTCTGCCATGCTGTCCTGCCTTGGAGCCAGTGGGCTATAGACTGAAATCTTTACAAACTGTGAGCCCAAATAAACCTCTTCTCTTTTGATTTGTGCCTATTGGGTGTTGTGTCTCGGTGGCAACAAAGTAACTGATACAAGGATCTTTGTAAATTCCTCCTCACAAAGATGCTGTTGGTTTACAGACACAGCAATGGTATTTGAAGGCCAGTTTCTCAGCACTTCACTAACACTGGATGGAATCACTAAGGTATTTGGGAATTTTATGAGCAAAAAACATTTCATTTTAATTTGTAGCTCTTTGATGGTTTACAGGTCTATTATAGTTCTGTGATGAGTTACTGTTTCCTATTTATTGCTCATTTTTGTATGCTGTTTCTGGTTTTTCTTCACTCTAAGTACTCTTTAGATACTGGGTAATCAGTTTGTCTTAAATATATTCATTTTTTTTCTTCCCATGGTTTGCGATTTGTTTTTTAAACTTGGCTGTCACATCTTTTTCTGTAAAGAAAGTAGACTGTATCCAAAATTTAAAAAGTAGGTTTTGGTGTTATTAATTTCCTACCCAAGAATGAAAAAAATTATATATATATGTATGAATATATATATATATATATATACCTATCTATCTATATAAAATGGTGGTGGTACTGGAGATTGAACCCAGAGTGTTTTCACTGAGCTATATCTCCTTTATAAAATTTGAGTTTTGAAGTAGTGTCTCGCTAAGTTACTAAATTGGCCAGGCTGGACTTGAACTTGTGATTCTCCCCGTGTGCTGGGATTGCAAGTGTGCATGTGCCAGTATGCCCAGTTTTGTAGTGTATTTTTTAATTTAAAAATTTAATCCAGATGGAATCATTGTTGTCTGTTAAATCAGGTAGGAATCTAATATCTATGTGGATAACTATTGTGCAATGAATTTATTTCCCATTGATTTGAAATATGATTCCTATTATATATAAATTCTCATGAATAGATTCATCTGTTTTCTGGATTCTGATCTGTTCCACTGATCTGTTTACTTATTCCTTTGCTACTAAAACAGTATTTAACTACTCTGACATTCTGAATAGGGGTTATGTCCACCCCAGGGGACAAAATCATTCAGCAGGAGGCAAAAATTGGCTCCTGAGGAATAACGAAATACTGTGCATATAAAACACAGATAAACGTAGTGCAGAACAGACATAGAGCATACTTGGGGCATTAAAATTTTATAGGGAATGAGATGAGCAATTTGGAAAAAGAATATCTGAAAAGGTCCCTTTCAAGAGCTACCTCAAAAGAAAATCGAGAAATACTACTCCGGTATCTGGTTATGCTTCTTTTTAGTAGATTTCTTTCAGGATTTTTTTCTTCCTTTTCTCATTAATCTCAAATAAATGCAAAGGTAATTTCGTTGTGTTTGAGAGTGCCAAGCAGTGTGCTTTTGGGGCTTTCTTCTGTGGTTCCTTGTCTCTTGGACCCCGTCCCCGAGCCCTCCGTGACACACTTACGGGTCACCTAGACGCTCAGCTGGCCTTCCAGTCTGTGCACTGCGTTTCTTCATAGGCCTTGCTGGCATACAGAGTTTTACAGGTAATACCGTAAGTTACTAAATTATACTTAGTTCATCCTCATTGCTAATTAAAATTACATATCTATATATGGTATTTGTTCACTTATTTTCCTCTTCCCTCCCTAGAATGAACTGTATCTTTTCTTATCACTTGATCAAGTGAGCATGGCTAGAGCACAGTATGAACTTTAAAAATATTCGTAGAATGAGGGAGTGAATTTGCCAAATTCCAAAATTGCCATTGGAAGCGTATTACACTTGTAGATTAACTGGAACAGCATTGACATTTTTCAGTTTCAAGCCATTGTGTTCAAGATTATGACGTTTCTTTCTGTATTGTTTTCTTTTATGTCTTTTAGAAACTTAAAAAAAAATCCTTTGTGTACATCTTGACATTTCCAGTTACGTTAATTTGTAGCTAGATTTTTGAAATCTAAAAAATTTTTTCCTATCTTAATTTTGTTGCTTATGTTAGTTTCCTGGTGCTAATTTGACAAATGACTGCAAACCTAATGTCTTAAAAGAGTACAAACTGACTGTCAGATAGTTCTGGAGAGCACAAGCCTGAAATCAGTTTCAGTAAGCTGGAACCGAAGTGTTAGGTTGTGTTCCCTCTGGGGCTCAAGGGGGGAATCTATTTTCTCACTGTTTCCAGTTAGTTCCCAGAGGCTGCCGGCATTCCTTAGCTTGTGACCTTGCCTTCCATCTTAAAGCTTATCTGTTTAACCTCTTCTCCATCCATAGTTTCTCCTCTTTTTTGAGGTACTGGGTGTTCAACCCAGGGCCTTTGCACTAGCTATCCTTCCAGCTGTACAGGACAGGCTCAAACTTGCTGTCCTCCTGCCTCAGCCTTCCAGAGTGCTGGGAATACAGTTGTATGCCACCACACTCAGATGTAATTTTTCTTTAGCCATGATCTTGTTTCTGTTTTATCAGGGTCTTTGGAAATACATCGCTCTCATCTGGATAATCCAGGGAAATCTCCCTATTTTAATCACCTCTGCCAGGTTCTTCTGCCATGGGAGATAACACAGTCACAGGTTCCAGGGACTAGCATGTGAATGTCTTAGGGGTGTCATTATTCAGCCTGCTGTACTTGTTCTTGTAAATACATAGAAAATGATTCATTTTTGTATGTTCTTCATTTGGGTGTACTTTGGCAAACTGCTATTATTTTGTATTTGTTTTTAAGCAGTTTCATATTTGGTTTCCAGTTGATTCTCTTAGATATGCTGGCAGTTACATCATCTGTTCCTTTCTTTTTGGTATTTGTAGCTCATTGTTTTCTTGCCTCTTTTTCTACATTGTCTGGGACCTCCTGATTAACGCCAAGTAATAGCCATGAGATCTACAGGCATCCTTGTATTGTTCTTTTTTTTTAATCTTTTTGAGACGGGGTTTCACTCTGCAGCTCAGGCTGACCTTGAACTTGCTTTGTAGCCCAGCCTGGGCTCAAACTCACAATGATCCTTTTGCCTCAGTCTCCTGAGTGCTGGGATTACAGGCATTGTACCACCACACCTGGTCTTAACTATATGAGAAATTACTTGTTTCATCATTGAGAATGGTGATTTATAATAAGCACTATTAAATTAAGGAATTTCTATCACATTAAGTCCCTTATAACTAAGATTTTAAGTTAGGAGCTTATATGAACCATTATCATAAAAATAAGCCCATTAAAACTTTTTCAGTAATAATCTTGTCTTTGATAACGAATCTTCCATAGTCATGGTATATTGTTCTTTGAATGTGCTGCTAACTTCTGTTTGCCAATATTTTATTTTAGATTTTTTTTTAATCTCTATATTAACAAGTGAGTTTGGTGTAGCGTGCTTAATGATTGGTTGTGCCATCCTTCTGGATTACTAGCCATGCTGAATAAACTAGGAAACTTCCCACCTCTCTATATGACCAGAAGCTGTTAAATAATCCTAGTGTTTTGAATGCTTTGGGAACACAGGGTCTCTGGATCCAGTAGTGTTAATCTTTATAACCTTCTTCTGCACCCAGTGGTGGGTTTGCATTACTCTGAATCATCTCTACTTCCTTGTCTGCTCTCTCCTGTAACATGTGCAGCTTAGTTGTGGTCTGTGAAGCAGGTTTTGTCTGTGCAGACCTGCTCAGTCCAGGGAGAAAGGTCACATCTACCAATCTGACTTTGTTCACGGCAGTTTGCCAGGCTCATCCAATACACCCTTGCCCCTCGTGGGAATTTCTTTCTTTCAGGTGCTTTGGGAGTTGTCTGTATTAGTCACTCACTAATCATTAATCATACAGGATTCCTATGAAATGTGTTAGCAAGTCTGCTATGTTATTTGTAGTTTGGGGGCAGGGTTCATAGTTAAAGGAAGTAGTAATTTCTGATATCAGAGTTTGGAATAAATAGTCTTTGTTTTAAAAAAATTGCAGGGTGTGTCTCTGCAGTAAACTGTACCAAAGCTGGACTAACTTGTAGGTCAATTACTGTGAAACTGAGTACGCAGAGTGGAGGCCAAGAAAGCTAACTAGCTTGCTTGCTTGCATCCATTTTTCTTTCTTTCTTTCTTTCTTCTTCTTCTTTTTTTTTTTTTTTCAGTTTTTTGAGAAAGTGTCTCATTTTGTAGTTTAGACTGGCCTTGAGCTCACTGTGTGACTCAGGCTGGCCTTGAACTTGCCATCCACCTGCCTTCTGCATGCTGAAATTGCAGGCATGCACCACCATGCCCAGCATAGTGCTTCTTTGATAATAAGAAATGTGAAAGTCCAAACCAAGAGAAGCATCTGTTTCATCATGAAAAGCCTGATTACTTGAGACAACAATTTTTTTTTTTTTTTTTTAGTACTGGGGATCGAACTTATGACCTCATGCTTGCCAGGCAGGTGCTTAGGCCACTAAGATAAATCCCCAGCCCTTGAGACAACATTTTTCAGCTCCTCAAGCAGCAATTCTGTGCTAATACGTTCCTCCCATCTCAGGATTACAAACTGACACTTATTTGTATAAATGCAGAGGTCCAAAGCCCAGGACGATGAGTCATTATTTAAGCTTAGTAAACCAAGGGTAACTAAGTTTGCAGTGGGCAGACTTAATTTTTTAAGAGATCCTATGATTGAATATCCTCAGATCTTAAAATCTTTGATCAGGACTGATTTACCTAAATATAATAGGGGTGCTTCTTGGACACTGCTACCACTAATTTCTAACTTAAAATACTGCTGCATTTATCCTATACAAATGTGAATCCTTGGAAAATGACTCAATTAAAAGTTAATATTTTTGTGTAGAGGGTAACTTTATTTCTCATTCTTTTTCTTATGCAGTAAAACAGACCATCAATAATATTTCAGTATTTAATGAAACCTGCTTGAGATGGAGAAGTATGAAGGCAGCTGGTACAGAAGAGATGTATCTAGTAAGTTATTGAAAGCTACTTTATTTATAGATGTTTGTCATGTGTGGCAGGTTTTTTTTTTTTAATTTTAAAGGGGGTAAAATTAAACACAACAAAACGGAACAAAACGGAACATAAGAAAGCATAAATCTCAAAGCTAGACAACCAGAGATCTTCACTATCTGTCATATTGTCTCTTGTTTTCTTCCAAATGGTTGTCCATATCTTTGCATATGGGGAGCTCATACTAAACAACATAGCCAATCTTTTCACAAGATGTGTAGTTCACTGGCTCCCACTTGCTAAGTGATGGGGGTAAGGGATGGGGGACAGGACGACATGAGATGTCTGATTCTCAGCCCTCACGCCGGCAGGCTCACAGCACCTCACCAGAGAAGGGGAGGAGCCCCTTGTTCTCCCGGGACCCCAGGTTGCCGCGTGGCGCAGGTTCCGAGATGCCAGAGTCTCTCTTGTGGGCTGCCGAAGCCTGCCACACTCACAGCTGCCCACCAGAGAGGGGAGGAGGAGCTCCTTGTTCTCCTGGCACCCCAGGTCGCCGCACGGTGCAGGTCCTGAGATACCAGGGGCTCTCTGCTGCAGGCCGTCGAAGCCATGTGTGGCAGGTTTAAACAATATCTGCAAATCTAAAATCTATTTCTGTGGCTGCTGTTATCAGGAAGAATTTATTGAGATAGCTATGAGAAACAAGAAGACAGCTGTGTTGGTTACTTTTCCCTCATTGCTGAGACAAAATACTTGACCCCCAAAATGAAGGAAAGGTTTATTTAGCTTACAGTTTTTGGAGGTTTAGTTCGTACTCAACTGGTTCCAAGCAAGGGTGGTGTGGCTGAGGGGCAGCCATTCGTGGTGGCCAGAAGCAACAAGAGCAAAAGAGCAAAAGGGAAAAGCTTGTCTCTTTCCCTCCCTTATATTGTATGCTGGCTTCCTGCCCCTGGGCAGGTGCAGCACTCACATTGCCAACCCCAGTGTTAGACAACAAACCAATCACAAATGCTAGACTCAGCCACCTTTGAAAGGCCCACCTCCCATGACGACATGAGGCATTTGGGGGGCGTTAAAACACAAACCATAACAACATCCATGTCTATGTATTTGAAAGAAGAAACCTTGGGAAGAGATGAGAAAGCCATGAGAGTTTCTGTTTGCCTATGTTTACATAGAGGTGATGCTTAAGCAGTATCCATGGAGAGAATCCAACTGTCTCGGTTCACACCAGTGTCTCTGACCAGGGCCTGCATGTGTTGCCTGGATAATCAAAGGGAACATTTGCAGATAAGTGTGGTTGTGAATAAGAAAGGGAAAGACCAGGGATGAGCTGCTACTAGGAGATAGCAAGTAGGAAGAAAAAGTGTTTAGGACTGGGGATGTAGCTCAGCAGCAGAGTGCTTACTTAGCATGCCTGAGGCCCCCAGGTAATACCTGCAGTACTGCAAGGACAAAAAGAAAGGCAAAGCAAGGCAAAGAAAAAAGAAAAGAAAAAGAGAAAAGAAGCGAATCCCAGGTGTAGGAAGTATCTCAGTTCTGGTCCTGCTTAGTTCAGATCCCCCCCACACACACATTTTTATTAGTGCATCTGGGTTATACAGATTTAATAGATTTCATTTTGGAAGATTTGTACATGCGCATACCACATTTTAACCACCATCCTTTTTCAATCCCTTGCCCCAAGTTTAGATCCTTAATTTTCTTTCCAGGAGCATATTGTTTGTCTTTATTCCTGCAGTTTTGCCACCTGTTTCTGCTTTGGCCACATGCACGGTTACACGTGAGAACAAGCAGTTGCAAGTTACTAGTATTTGAACCTCAGTGTTTCGGGTATTTTTATTTAAAAATGTATTTATTAGTCTCATCATTATCACAGTATGTATAGGATTACAACTCTAGTGTTTATGTACCTCTCTATTGTACTTTTTGAAGAAACTTTATAGGGGGTAAAGGTGGGGAGAAAACTCATGCACAAAGGAAAAGTATCAAGGCATTCAGAGGCTTTCAAGTCAGCAATTCACTATGTGAGCTTTCGTATTTTTCAGTTCCACATTTGGGGCCAGAGATGGTATCAGAAGGGATATACCCAGGAAATGATATTCAATACTACTACGAGCAGCCAGTCTCCTGAGATGTGTCTGGACCTGCACCCGGGTACCAACTACAACGTCAGCCTCCGGTCTTTGTCTTCAGAACTTCCCGTGGTCATCTCCCTGACAACGCAGATAACAGGTAAATCTCAAGTAACGGCATTTGGGTTAGTCAGGTCACCACAGTGCTGCCGATAGGCCTGGATGAAGAGGTGCACTGTTGCTTTCTATCATTGTGCCGTGATCTTTGAGAAGGAGAAGTGGAAGAGGTGCTAAGGGGCTTGCAATTGTGACTGTAATGTTTTTATTTCTCAAGAAAATATCTAAAACCAAAGATTAACGTTGATTAAAATCCATGTAGTATATGCATGACTGTTAAATTCCTTCTGGATGTTGGAAGCATTTAAAATATTTTACACATAAGAAGGATTTTCTTTCATTGTTTCTGAGTCACATGTTTAACTGACATTCTGGTGCAAGTGCATAGTGAGTAAGTTACTAAGGGGAAAAGAATTGGCAATTGCACTATAGCCTCGTAGTAAGTTTCACTTTCTTCTTTCTCTTCAAATTTGTGGACCTTGTATATTGGTTCAAATCCATGAATGTCCTATGGATTGCTTTAGACATTAGAAGTGAGGACCTCCAACTCCTAAATATCCATTTCCACCTGCATGCCACATATTTTCCATCTCTCCTATCCTTGCTCCCATCTCAAGCTGCTATTCCCTGAAACTGGTACGTTGGATTCTCTCCCTTCTTGCCTAACCATCGCTTTCTCCCAATATAGAATTATTCCTCGCACTGTGAAGCATATTGCTGCACTCCCTTGTTATTGAAAAGAAGGAAAGAATCAACACATTTTCTTGGAGCCCGTGTAGCTCTCCAGCTACTTTGCCTTCTCTCTGCCTCCTTTTATGTTAAAACTTCTTGAAAGACATGTCTGTCCTGCAGGCTTGGCATCCTTATTTCCTGTTTCTCCCAAACTTGTTCCACTGGGGAGATATTTTCCTTTATGGAAAGGGCCTCCATTCAGTCTTCACTTAGTTACTGGTTTTCACCCAATTTACTGCTCAAGTCTGAAAGGAACCCTAATTGATTTCATCCTATTCCCTAATTTTTGGTCCACAAATAAGCCCTGTTGGTTTTTCTGTCCAAAGAATATATCTTGAATTCAACCACTCATCTCCCCCTTCACCTTTGCCACTACCAACCTGATGGAAGCAGCAACTATGTTTTTTGGGTTCCTGTAGTCATTTTCTGTTTGCTGCTTTCACTGTATCACCCTTCACCCTTGGACCTCAGGCTTGGTCTTCATCATAACTGGCATAAGATTGCTCAGTGGCCAGAGTGCTCTTTTTAAAATGAGTATGGAAGTGTGTCAACACCGGCTAGCTCTCTCCAGGAGTTTCCTTTGAGTTTGGAATAGAATCCACATTTCTTAGCAGAGAGCATGTAGTCCAGCCCCTGCCTACTTCACTGACTTCATCTCCCCCTGCTCTCCTCTTTTCTCACTAAGCACAGCCTGTCTCCTTGGCCTTCTTGCTAGTCCTTAGCTGGCTTAGCCTTTTCCCTGCATCCAGCCTTTCTGTTTGCTTTGGATTCGTTCTGGGATACTTTTTCTGCGTGACTTCTTCGTAATCATTCAGATATCTGCTCAAATGCCACCACCTTTGCTTCAGTCCATTTTCTATTACTAAAACTGAACACTGAAGATTGAGTAACTAATAAAGAATAGAATTTAATTTGGCTTA
>PVJX010034644.1:0-18803 GCA_004027295.1 Dolichotis patagonum | reverse complement strand
TAATCAAAAAAGTAGTAAAGTACAGAAATTGGGAAAAATTCAAATTTTCATCACTAAGGCAATGAATATACAGTAGTAGCACACTGAATATTATGCAACTATTTTAAAGCATAAGGGAAATCGCTTATCTATTTTGAAAATATATATAATATGGTTAGCTGAAAAAGATACATGCAAAAACATATAATATTTTGTAATACTACTTTTGGAATAAAATACAAATGGGAAAATATGAATATATAAACATATATATAAATAAAAACAAAAAACTTACATCATACACATGAAAAATATCTTTGTGGCACTGGGTAACTATAAAGGCTCAGCAAATATTAATTTTTTGATATAAATATTACTTGAATTTGTTACTAGCAGGTACAGCTTTTATGTACTTGGTATTTATCATAATTTTCGAAGCAGTGCTTATTTGTATATTTCCTTGAGGGTTGTCCAATAGATGATGTATGGAAGGGAAGCCTGAAGCATTAAGATGGCTCAAATTACTTACCAATGATGTGACACCAGAATTCACAGCTAAATATTTGCATTAAATATTAGTGAAAATGAAAGCTATAAAATGTATCATGCTTTCTATATAAATATTTTAAATTATTTTTGTCAATAGAAATAGCAACAATTTATTATCAATTTTTAGAAAGCATTTTTTCTAGACGACCAGGAAGACCATTTGTTAATTTATGCTTATAAATTATGTTTACTTTATTTTGTTTGGATATATATCTAGGTGTGGATAGCTGGATCCTATGATATTTATATTTTTAGAAGTTTTAGGGGGTGAGGCAGTTCCCAAAGCCTCCATACTGCTCAGGTTCCTCTTTCTCCACATCCTTGCCAGCTTTTGTTATTTCTTGTGTTTCTGTTACTAACCATTCTAAATGGAGTGGTATGGCATTTCAATATAGTTTTTTGATTTGCATTTCCCTGTTAACTAAAGACCTTAACCATTTTTCATGTATGTATGGGCAATTTTACTCTTTTTTTTTTTTTGAGAACTGTGTGTTCTGATCATTTGCACATTTTTAATCAGAATATTTGAGGATTTCAAATTCTTTAAATATTAACATTATGATTAATCTTTGTCAAATAAATAGCTGGCAAAGGTTTTCTCCCATTCTGTAGGTTGTCTTTTCACTCTGTTAATTGTCTCTTTTGCTGTAAAGAACCTTTTTAATTGTACATAATCTTATTTGTCAACTTTTGCTTTTATTTCCTGTCCTCTTGCTTCTTACCCATGAAATTATTACCTGTGCCAGTATCCTGAAGTGTTTCTCATATGATGTCTGCTAGGGCTTTCAGAGTTTCAGGTCTTACATTGAGGTGTTTGGTCCGTTTTGAGTCCATTTCTGTGCAGAATGAGAAAGGGTCAAGTTTCAATCTTCTACATGTGGATATCCAGTTTTCCCATCATCATATTTTAAAGATGCTGTCCTTTGTCTAATGTATGTTTTTGGCACATTTGGCAAGAATCAGCTGGTTATAGAAAAAATTGATTTATTTCTAGGTCCCTGTTCCATTACATCAACATACATGCCTTTTCTTATCCAATACCCTTTTCTAATTTACTTGTGTATGGTCTCTGGTCAGCTCTATCGTTTGTGCTGGGCTCTTCGGAACAGTAAAGAGGAAAGAATAGATTTAGATGCAGATGAAAAAAGGCCAGAAGAAACTGAAGATGGTGTTGAGGAAGGTAATATTTGACTTACATTTTTTTATACCTTGACTTATTGAAATGTTTTAAATGCAACTAATTTCAGCTTCTGGGAGGAAAGAGCTGTTTAATTTATGGCGACAAAATTTTCAGATCTTTGCTTCACAATATCAAAAGTAACTTGCTACATATGAAATCCATCCATTCATTGGCCTTTTTGCCTGTCCATCCATCATACATACATGAAAATGTATGCCAGATACTAAACTCACAATCAAACTCACCTTGCCTAGTTATGTATGAACTTTTCAGTCTTGATTTATTATGAGTAAGCATCTTGCCACCTTCTCTTCAAATTATCTCTCACTATTCTCTCCAATATACCCTTCATTCCAGGCAGCCAAATTTCTTTACTTTTCCCCAAATCCACCAAGATCTCTAAAATACCTCTACTCCCTTCTCCAAGAGGAAAAAAGAACCTATTCTTTTATGCTAAGTTTTCATCATGTTTCCATCATAAAATTTTCTCCAACAACATCTCTTTGTTTACCTAATATATTAAAACAATTGACAAGGTTTAGAACTTCAGTTTAAGGTTGAGAATAATTGGTTTGACTTGTTTTGTTCTCTTCAAATTCAAGATGGGTCAGTGTCTTCTAGTCCTTTTGATTGTTCATATCAATGTTCCTAAGCATAACTGGCCTATAATTTTTTTCTTTTTTAGACCAGATATAATATATACTAATTTTTTTAGACCAGATATAATATATACTAATTTTTTTAGTCTTGTCTAGTTTTTGTATAGTGTTCTAGAAAGGCTATATAACTATAAATTTCTGGGAGGAAAAGAGGTGTTTAAATTTAGTTTTTTTGGGTTTTTTTGTTATTGTTGTTTTGGGGGTTTTTTTGTCTGTTTGTTTTTGGCTCATTTATTTTTTTCTGTATTGTTGCTACCATTTTTCTGTTTTGTCTGGTTGTTTTTTTCTCTTTAAATAAAATTTTAAAAAAATAAAAAATAAATTTAGAGTTTCCATTTCTTCATTTATTCGTTTTGAGAAACTCCATATTTTTAGGATTGTGTTTATTTATTAAATCTTTAATTATATTGCCATAAACTTATTCACTGCATGTACGTATTATCTTTTTCATCTATCTTACCCTTATAGTTTGTCTTTCTTATAAATTCTAATACAATTCCTTGTGATGTCCGTTTTGTCTTGATAAATCTTTTTTTTTTTTTTTTGAGGCAAAGTCCACTATGAAGTTCAGGCTGGCTTGAACTCACTTTGTAGCCCACGGCCTCAAACTCATGGCAACCCTCCTGCCTTAGCCTTCCAAATGCCGGGGTTGCAAATGTGCTTCACCACACCCAGATTTATTATAAAGAACCAATTTTAGACTTTCTTTTATTTCTATTATGATTATGTTCTATTTTATTACTTTCTGTTCACATTTTTATAATTTCCCTTTGCATTATTTGAGTTTATTCTATTGAAATTTTCTCCAACTTAAGTTCCGTATTACTTCATTAATTTTCAGTCTCTCTTCTTTTCTACTACAAGCAACGAAGGCTATATAAATACTGAAATTCTCTGTAATAACTACCTTTGTACATTATTTAGGATTTTTGTGGGAGGGAGTATTTTATCAGTATGTTTATGATATAAATTTCAAAAAGTTTGTGAAGTTAGAGGGCTAGTGTCTATGTAATTTTGCTATGGAATCTAAACTTCCCTCTATAAAATTGAATCATGCTGTCCTAGTAACAATATATGACAATAGCCATTTCCAAACAAATTCTTTTACATAGTACATCATGAAACTTCTGAATTTCTGATAATTTCTGTATTGATGATAATGATATCTCAGTGTAGTTTTAACTTAAATTTCTTTTTTGAGGGAGGCTAAGAACCATTTGTCTTTTCTGTAAGTTCTTTACCATCTTTGTACTATGTTTAAGTAAGGCCATTGATAGTTTTTTCTTTCTTTTTTTTTTTTTGGAAATCCATTACATATTGAGGATTTTAACCCTCTGTAATACAGCATACAAAGATTTTCCCATTTTTATCACCTGTTTTTACTTACTCTGTTGGAATGTGCCATAAAAAAAATTATTTTATTAGCGTATGTTTGCTAAACAGGATAGTAATGTTTGCCTTGGGGAATCAGTACCAGCGTATATCATACTTTGATCATTTTCAATTTCTTTATTCCCCTTCCTCTACCTTCCCGTATCCCCTAATTCTCTTTCCTGTCTTCAATCATCCTATATTGTTTCCTGCCATCTCTCCTTTATTTTACTGATTTATTTATTTATATTTTACATTTCTCATGTAAGAGAAACCAGTGATATTTATATAACCAAATTTGTCTATTTTTTTCAAAGACTTTATCTGACACTTACAAGTGCTTAGTCTTTTTTACAATCATTTTTTTTCACCACATTGACAAGGACTTCCATTTCCTATCTTTTGTGACATTTATTTTGCTTTCTTTCAGATCGTCCTGCAAAATCTCGTGGGTGTCTCAGGAAGACTTATGACTTATTCTGTGGTTTAGAAAACACAGGGCCCAAGTTGACCAAAGAAGAGGAAGAAACCCTGAAGAAGAAACTCACAGACACATCAGAGAAGCCTTTGTGGAAAACTATAATGGACATCAATGCTATCATCAGTCTGGTTGTAGCAGTTTTTTTCTATGCCTATTTTGCCTGAGCTCTGAGCCATTATAAACCACTGGTTAAGCAAAGAATAATTTTATCAATTTTCATTTTATAGTTTATTGTGCTGTAACAACAAGGAGCCCAATGTATGTAGTGGCCACAGAAATTTGAGGTTTGAATCCACACCAACAGAGGAGAGTCACATCATGATTGTATATTGATGAAGTAAGTTTATTATAAAAGTACAGCAGACATGAGCATAGTCCAATAATACATTACCACACGATGACACAAGGAGCGGCACCGTGGGAAGGATCTTGTATGAAACAGAGCTGTGGCAGACAAGAGAAAAAACACCAGCACCATACCGAGTTTGTAGTTTCTTAAGAACTGTGTTCGAATACAAGTGGTTTGGTGCCAACAGACCTACCTGTCTTTGAGCTGAGTGTCTTCGGTCTGACTAAAACCAAGAATGCTCTCACAGAGCACCCAAGGATATTGGTATGTAAGATTTCTTTCCCAGGGAGATAGCCAGTTTTTCTACAGAAAGGTAGCAGCCAAGGACATTTCAGCAAACACCTGAATTTCACTGACTCTCATCACTTTTAATCCTTTCCCTGACTTGTTGCAAAGGAAGATTGGCAACTGGCAATTTTATCTAATGAGGTGATGTTAGATTTGACCTTTTTGTTCTTTTGTTTCAAGAGAGTTTATAATTTGTAAAGCTTGTAAAATGACTCCTTATAAGTGTTTAAACTAAGTAAGTCCAAAATCTTTTTTCCAGTTTTACTGAGGTATAAATAACAAATAGAAATTGTATATATTTAAGGTGTACGGTGTGTGATTTGATATATGTATATACTCGAGTGACTAATGCAGCCAACTTAATTGGTACTTCCATCACCTAGCATAGTTTCTTTTTTGTTTTGTTTATGGAAAGAATATTTAAAATTTGCTATCCTTGCAGATTTCAAGTACATAACACAGCATTATAAGCCATAATCACCAAGCTGTACATTAGAGCCTCAGAATATATTCATTTTGTAACTAAAAGCTACCTTCTACCCAACATCTCCCCATTTCTCTTACCCCTCAGCTCCTGGTAATTCACATTGTCTTAGTCTATTTTGTGTTGCTCTGATAGAGTACTCAAGACCAGGAATTTATAAAGAGCAGACTTTTTTTTTTAGTCTTGCAAACAAAGTCCAATATCAAGGCTACAGCATCTGGTAGGATATTTTTGCTATATCAGTCCTGGCAGAAAGTGGAAGGTCAAGAAAATCTGAAGCAGAGGAATCTCATCCTATTATCAAGAGCCCACTTGTATAGTAATCGGCCTACTCTTGTGATAGCAATCCATTCATAAGGGAAGAGTTCTCATAACCTAATTACCTCTTAAAGGTCCCACCTCTTCATAGTGTTACACTAGAGATCAAGATTTCAACAGATGAACTTTGGGGACATATCCCATCATAGTGTTCCTCCATAAGCCCTCAAAATCCATGTCCCTGTAGCATCCAAAATACATTAATTCCATCTTGGTGGCCTCAAAGGTCTTAATTTGTTCCAGAATCAATTCAAAAGTCAAAATCTAAAGTCACATCTGAATCAGACATGGATGAGACTTGAAGCATGCTTCACCTTGAGGTAAATTTACCTTCAGCCACAAGTCTGTGTAAACAAGTTGTCTATTCCACAGTGTATCGGTGGGACAGGCATAGGATGGACATTCCTATTCCCAAAGGAGAAATCAACAGAAAGAAAGAGGTAACTGGTCCCTAGTAAGTCTAATACCCCAGAGTAAAAACAAATCTTCCTATATCAGATAAGCGGTTAAAAACATGGTAGATTACAAATGATAATACTCACAGATTACTGTGAGATATTCACACAGACCAGTATGCATGGGGCTGCACAGGTGTTTGGGAGACCCCACCACCAGAATATAGCATTAAAGAGAGTCATCACGTCAAATTCAAAGAAAGGAGTAACTGAATCAGAAGCAAACCATCACTTGGTCAGATGCTGCTTGCAGAGCAGGTTTGAAGAGTATGCTATTATATAAAAAATACAGTCCACTAAACGACGGGAGCTGATGGGAGTAGCCACTGTTTAGGGTTCAGATAAGCTACCACTGCCTTGAGCAGATCTCTCACTATGATGTGAAGTGTGGAGTCTAAAATATTTACCCAGGAAAACCCAAGTCGTGGGTATCAAAGATAAAAAGACAGAGAGAGGCCCAAAGGATGGGGCAGCAGGGCTACAAACACCACATGCTAATAGCCCTGATAAAATAGAGGTGACAATCCTCAACAAAATACTTAAAAATCAAAGTTCAACAGCAAATTGAAAAAATCATACACCATGAATAGGTTAAGTTCATCCCAGGGATGCAAAGAAAGTTTAACAAACCCAAGCCAATAAATGTAATACACAACATACATAGATTCCAGGAGAAAAATCATATGATCCTCTCAATTGATGCAGAAAAAAATCCTTCAACAAGATTCAACATCATTTCCCTACAGAAATTAGATGTGAAAGGATCAAGCCTCAACATAATAGAAACCTTGCATGACAAACCCACAGCTAACAAGTAGAGAAAAACTGAAAGCATTTTCTCTATCATTAGAAACTCCTACAACTCTTATTCAACATATTTTTTAAAATTTAAGTCAGAGTGATTAGACAAGAGGAAAATAAAATGGATATAAATAGGAAAGGAAGACATCAAATTATCTTTGCAGATGATATGATACTATACTCAGAAGACTCTAAAGACTCTTCTGCAAGACTGGTAGAGTTGATAAATGAATTCAGCAAAGTATCAGGATATAAAATCAACACTGAAAGATCAATAGCCTTACTATAACCACTAAGAACTAGCTGAGGAAGAAAGAAATCAGAAAAATAATTCTATTCACAATAGCCTCAAATAAAATAAAATCTCTTGGAATCAGTCTAACTAAAGAGGTGACAGACTTATACAATGAAAAATTTCAGAACACTGAAGAAAGAAATGTAACAAGACTCCAGAAGATGGAAAGACCTCCCATATTCATAGATTGAGAGAACTAATATTGTCAAAAGGGCTGTATTATCAAAAGTCATCTACATATTCAATACAATTTCCATCAAAATATCAAGGGTATTCTTCCCAGAACTAGAAGGTAAATCTTAAAATTCATATGGAAACACAAAAGATCCTTGCTTCAACCTATCTTTGTGTAGCCACAGATATGTTCTTGGTGGAGTCCAGTTATGAAGGGTTTAAAGAGTTATGAAGGAAAGAAAAGTGAAAGTAGAAATTGGTGGTATAAATTCAATGATGTCAATAAGATAATGACACAGAAACAGAATACTGAGGAGAGAAGCAAGAGGACAAAGAAACACAAAGAAAGTGTGAAGAGGCCAGAAGAAAAGTTGGAAAAGAGACAAATGACTTAAGTGCGTTGATAGTGCAGTTCTGATCAACTGGCTGTCTGATGGCATTCTGTAGACATCTGAGTTAGCTATGAGAGGTGGAAAGGATTTTTTTCTAAGAATGTAAAAGTTGGATAAGACATAGTAAAGTCAGTGTAACAATGGGAAAGAATGAGATTTGAAAATGTCACAAGGACATAAGGGAAGCGTCAGAACTGGTCAGAAGAAAGGAAGGAAGGGAAGGCACCAACCACAACCTTCATTGCTGTTTCCATAGGAACATGAGGAAGAGAAGACTATGCAGCTTAGGGATGGCTAGTTTGAATAATATCAGTGGGCTTTAGTCTATCATGGTTTTCAGTGCCTTGGAAAGACTTAGGGCAGAAGAAATATTGTCTTGTGAAAGTTAGATAAGGAGGTAGTTAGGGCTATGATAACACCGGTTAGTTTGTATGTGAAATCTATGCTCCCAATCAAGCCTTTTATTTCTAAGAATGGTCTGTCAATGGGAAGGGTAGTTTTTCCCAAAATTTGTAAACCTCACTACAAAAAAATACAAGAGCATCAAAAGCACGGAAAATAAGATATATATAGTTAGAATTTTTGGCCCTGAGATGAATGGATGCTATGTAGACAAATACAGAACGTAAGAAAGTAAACAGGATCTAACTTGTCCATACACACTGTATCTGTTTTGCCAGCTGTCTTGGTTACTTTTTTCTCATTGCTGAGACAAAATACTCTATATTCTAAATTAAGGGAAGAAAGATTTATTTAGCTCACAGTTTGTGGTAGTTTCAGTCCTCAATAGGCTGGCTCCAAGGCAAGATGGCATGGCATAGGGGCAACAGTTCAAGGTGGCGGAAGACAGCAAAAGCAACAGGAGAAATCGGGAGTTGTGGCAGGAAAGAGCAAACCTCTTTTTTCTGCTTATATTACATACAGGCCACCCACTCACACCATCACCATGCCCTCCTCTTGCACAGGGTCAGCATGTTTGCAAAGTAAGGTCCCTGGCCCCTGCTGAGTCACTTAGTTAACCTTCTAAACTTGTCAAGTTGACATAATGAACAACATTCTAGCGTGGTAAGGTCATGTCCTCTACACACTAGGATATAGAACTGCTGAGTTACTTAGTTAAGCTTCTAGACTTTTCAAGTTGACAATATATCAGCCATTAAACTAGGACTGCCATAACACAGTACAAATACTGGTCAGTGCAAACAACAAGAATTTATTTTTTCATAGTTTTGGCTGAGATCAAAGTATCTTTGCTTCTGAGGACTGTCTTCTTTTTTTCTTTTCTTTTTTTTTTTTTTTTTTTTGACACAGGGTTTCACTATGCAGTTCAGGCTGGAACTCACTTTGAAGCCTAGAGTAGTCTCAAACTTGCAGCAATCCTACTGGCTCAGTCTCCTGAGTGCTGGAACTATAGGTATGTGCCACCTTTCCCAGCTAGGACTCACTGATTTACTTGTAGATGCCCACTTCCCCTTTGTCTTTGGATCATCGATCTGTCTGTGTTCAATCTTCTTATAAGAACACCAATTATTATGGATTAGGATTCACTTTGATGACTTCATCTTAACTTAATCACTTGTAAAGACCCTATCTCCAAATATAATCATAATCTGAGATACAGGGTCAGGACTTCAACAAATGAATTTTAAGGAAACTTTATTAAACTCACAACATGAATAGAGTTAAATATGCACCTTGTGGTTTTACAAACTAGAGGTTCCTGAGGAAAAATAATTTAAATTGGATGGTATACGCCAAAAACAAATAGACTTAAAATTAGTGTACTTACACTAACAGACCCATGCGTAGAATAAGGCAGGATAAATGAAAGACTGTTGGGGCAGGGAGGCTCAGTCATGGGGCATTCCAGCAATAAATCCCTGTGTTTATTGCTGTCATGATTCAGGCAGGGAAGCAGTACTCCTCAAAGTCATTCTTGTGAAAGTTAGATAAGAAGGTAGTTGGAACTATGATGACATTGGTTGGTTCTTATGTGAAACCAATAAGATATATGTAGTCAGAATTGAGATTTTATAGTGAAATCTTTATGAACAAAACCCCAAATGCACAAGAATCAGCAATTGGAATCACATCTAATTAAAAAGCTTTTGCACAGCAAAAGAAACCACCAACAAAATGAAGAGATAACCCACAGAGTGGGAAAAAAATTTACCAGCTATTTCTCAAAGACTGATATCTAGAATATATAAAGAGTTTTTAAAAATCAGACATTCTCCTAAATTTAATGACCCAATCCAAAAATGAGTATTTGAAATGAAGACACTTTTCAGGTGAAGAAGTACAGCAGTCAGTAAATATATTTTTAAAATGTTCGACATGATTGGTCATTTGAGAAATGCAAATTTAAACAACACTGAGATACTGTCTCTCTCCAGAAAGAATGATTATCATCAAGAAATCAACCAATAACAAATGCTGGTGAGGTTGTGAGGAAAAAGTCTTCTTTGTTGTAGCTAGAAATGTAAATAGGTACTATTATGGAAATTAGTATGGAGATTTCTCAAAAAACTAAAGCTCTAAGTTCCGTTTCACACAGGTGCACCCCATAAGTGTTTTCTCAAATGAGATAAAAGCATCATACCACATAGATATGGGCACACCCATGTTTATAGCAGCACAATTTATAATGCCTAAAGTTTGGATACAGCCCATAAGCCCACTGACATATAAATGGATAAAGAAAATGTGGTTTTTATATACAATGAAGAAAAGTAGGATAAGCTTGCCATAAAGAAGGATAAACTTGAGTAATTTTTAGGTAAATGGATGCACCTCAAGACCATAATATTAAGCAAAATAAATGACACACAAGTTTAAATTTCATGTTGTTTCCCTTGTGTGAGAAACCCAAAGAACAGATGAGGAACCAAACAGAGGATAGATATTGAGACGTAGGAAGAACATGCTCAAATGGGAAGGAGAATAAGAGGGGGAGGAAGAAAGGGAAAGTGAATCTAAAAGGAGAGAAATGGAAAGGAAAAATGGAAACAAAGCTTTTGTAGATGGAGAGGGGAAGAAATGAAAAGAGGTGGAAGGAATGGGAGAAAAAGAAGAACTGAGACATACTATGGAGAGGTACAAATTCCCTATGACAAATGTCATAATTTTGTATGGAAAACATATACTAATAAAATTTTTTAAAAGACACACACCTTGATTTTCAGACTATAATATATCAAAAAATAGGTGCAAAACCCAGCACTCGGATTTACATTTTGCCAGTCTAAAACACCAGTGTGCAGATTGATGATTTGGTCTTTGAGTATGATTTTGGAGTACAGGCTCATTCAAGTACTATCTTTCCTCATGCTGTGAGTGAAGTAGAAATCATAAAACATCATTATTTACATGCCAAGAGCCTAGGAAAACCCTTCATGGAAGAATAGACTGCTTTGACAAAAAAGATAGATTCCATTCTCTGTTAGATCAGGAGGAGATACCCAAACCAGACCAGCACTAAGAGTACAGGCTTTATATACAGACCTTCCTGAAACAATGTAATCAGTTTCCCCGCACATTCATTTTTCATCTGAAAATAGAAACAAGAATGCCTGGCTAACTGATTTTAAAAAGTTGATAGACATGTAAGAAACCCAAAATGTGAATAAATTAAAGAGTAAAATAAAGGCAGGAAATAGGGCAGTAGACTTTTTGGAGAAGAGGAAGAGGAATGGGGGAAGGAGAGAAAAGGGTGGGAAATAGGATTGAAAATTATCAAAATACACTATGAGATATGAATATATATATATATATATATATATATTCCCTAAAATGAATGTAATTATTATATAGTACAAACATACACCAATAAAATTAAAAGATGGATAAATTTATTCATGTAACATTCACTCATATAAATAAATCAGTGTTCAATATCTGTCAGTCTCCTTGCTTGTTCACATTCCGCTCCAATGTCAGGGTCTTTGAAACTGAAGAAGAGATGTACTCCTGTTAGAAGGCTGCCTGGGATACTCTGCCCCAGGGAAGAGGGACTACCAACACCTTCTAGGCCATGATTACTAAAATCTTTGATTCTCTTTGAACCTCTATTTCCTCCATGCATAGTACAGACTTCACAGAATTATTGTAAAGATTAACTGAGGTTATTTGATATTGCTTAAACGACAGATGCATAGATGTTCAAAAAATGCTAATGCTTTCTCCTCTCAGCCCCACCCCCACTTGCAAAAAATATCTCCACCCATGAGACTGACTTTAAGGAGCAGAACACACTATATAGAGAATATAGAATGAGTACCAGACATAACAGTTAGGCTAATTGTCATGTCTTGCTGCAGAAATACAAATATCAAATGATCCCACTCACTTGTGAAATCTAAAAAAGTAAAAGTCATGGAAGTAGTGTGTAGAATGGTTGGTTACCACAAGCTAGAAAAGGAAGGAACTATGGATAAAGATTTGTCAAAGGATGCAAGATTTCAGTTTTCCAAGTATAAAAAGTTGAGGACTTTACTACATAATATTCTGATTATATTCAATAGTAATAAAACGTGTTTAAAAATAACAGAGTAAATTTTACACACAGAAAATAAGTATAATGAATATGTTAATTGGCTTGATTTAGTCATTCTACAATGTACACATATATCAAGCATCATGTTATACACCATAAAATATACAATTTTATCTATTTGAAAAATAAAAGAAATTTTAAGAAAGTAGTCTGGCTTTTGCATATCTAAAGGAGACCAGAATTAAGTAAATGGGCCCTGAAAGTTAGTGGAGTTGGATCTTCCTGTTTGCTTATCATTGTGATATACCTTAGTCATGCCTACATCTTGGTTAGAAAAGACTTTGGCCCTAAATTCACTAAAAATCTCAAAAGAGAACCAAGCCCAGCAGGAAGAGAGGGAATGTTTTTCCACTTCTGTTAATCTTGGTGATAAAAATGAAGCTCTTGAGAGAAGAAAATGAGCAACTTGCCTGAAAAGAGTTCAAGGAAGAGACAAGATTGCTCATCATCTGATATTGAGAATTATTCCAGAAAAGATGGTTGCAACTCTTCTGATAGTAGACTGGAAAGAACAGAATTGAGGGAAAGAAGAAGTTTAAATTCAAAGAGAAATGCCAAGGGTTTACAAAGTGGGTCATCACCATCTGATGCTGATAAAAGTTCTGAAGATAATAAAAAGCAGAAGAAACAAAGAAGTTCTGCTAAAAAGAAGTCAGTCATTGTCAGGGAGAAAAACACTCTCTCATTATTTTAGGACACATCCCAGAAATCATATCATTTCATCTGAAATTACTTGAGAATATATTGTTAAAAAATAATGACTTTTTCAACATTACTACAATACCATGACACTTAACTTCCTCATTTGGTCACAAATATAATGATTTTTTTAAAAAAAATACAGAATATATAGCATTTGGATGTGACTCATCTGGTCATCTTTTTTGTGATGTTAATTTTAGTTAATATTTTTCAACAAGTAGTAGCCTTTTTTGAAAATCCATTAAAATCCAATATTATGAGTTTTTTGCTCTGATCCTTGATGTGCATATGAGTACTTGTGTTACACATAAATATGATCATTGCATATGGTTTATGCTATATTTTCCATGTTATTTCAGAAAAATGTAATATGTTAATATATTTTATACATTAAGTGACTTATAATGTGTCTTCTAACTTTTTTCTTATAAAATTTAAAGCATACCCTTTGTTAAAATCAATGATTGAGGCAATGACTAGCTGTTCTTTTAACTATTCTTTGTTTTTCCTGTGATATTTCTCTTTAATGTGCTTATAATATTTCTTGCTTAATTGGGGACTTTTAGATATTACTCGATATGGAAGTTATGGATTTAACTCTGTTCTACTGCTCACCAAAGGCATCCTTCCCTCTTTTTATTCTGAGGAAGGTTATATTACACTTCTTAGTTAAACAATATAGCCAGTGTTAATATGATAATAACTATGTAAATATTCATAGCAGTTCTACAGTGTATATATTTTCTATATAGCACAAATACACACACATGCTCATACAGTTTCTGCTGATTACATTTTTTTGCATGTCTTTCACTTGTTGTTTTTCCTAAAGGTAATGTTTGCAATTTTTCTGAGTCTTTTATTTACATAGCTATTATCAGTATGTTTCTCAGTTTTCCATCAGAACTCCAAAACTCCTCAGAAAGTTCACATACCAGGTAAATGACCAATTTTAGGTTGTTTGTTTGTTTGTTTGCTTGTTTCTTAGAACTATTACTGCTGAAGCTTCTGTTTCCTATTTCAATTTGCTCTGCTTTTCCTTGATATTCTGGAAATTCCCTTACCTGTCTTGTTTTGTGTTCCTTGTTCCTTGGATCCTGTGTTTCCCCTAGAACCTTATTTCTCAGTATTTTTGAAGAAGAATCATTGCCTGACTTTTACTGATAATTTTTGAAATCTGATAGGTCTTACTGTTGTTTATTTATATAGCCTTTCAGCCTATCCTTTGCTTTCATTCCACTGTTCTTTTTGTGATAACAAAGGAATGCTCTGACTTACACCAGAGCTGGTGCATATTGAATTCCTTCTCTGTAAGCATTTCTGTCTCAGCTTTCTCCATTCTGTTATGTCATTTGGCACTTGTCCACATACCTTGTATCTTTCAAACCTTTGTTAATGTTTTGATTCTCTAGTGTCTCATTTCATCTAATTTTATATTTGCAGAATACATTTTGCTAATGTTGTTTTAGTAAAGATGTATGATAGAGGGAAAGGGTAAGGAAGGAAGGGTAAGGGAAGAAAAAGGATTAGGATGTGCTATGTATATGTGCCAACCATGATGAATATAACCACAAGCATGTAATAATGTAAATAAAATAGGAAAAATTTTTTAAAGGTTCTGTTCTTTAGTTAGGCAATTTTTGTAATGACTACTTGGAAACTTTTTTGTAATAATGAAAAAATGGATTGAAAACATAAGTATATATTAAGGTGAACACACAGAGGATTGCGTGCTGAGCTAATTTTGAGACAGGGTCTCACTAAGTTATCCAGGCTATTGTTGAACTTATAATTCTGATGCCTCGACCTTCTGAATACCTAGAGTTACAGGTATGAAAAGGGAAAAGTCCTTTGCACATTTATAATATAGTTGAAGTTAAATCAAGTGAATCTCCTTGCCTCTTGCACTGAACTATGAGTGACTTAGAATTGAATGAGAAATTCAGAAACTGATAGGAGTGAGAACTAAATATTGTATTTTATTTTTAAAATATAGACAATGCACTAAAACTCTTGCAATGTCTTACCTTAAGTAGAACATTGAAAAAAAATAAAAATTTTGCATAGCTGCCAGTTATATATATTTCGCAGGTCAAGTTTATGTTCAAAAAGTTTGGTCAAAAGTAAATTTCATGTAGAAACCACCACAAGTAAGTTGTAGAAAGCTTTCATTACTTCTTCCTTGTCAGTCTCTCAACTTTGACCCCTCGTCATAGGCAACAATAATGTGCTTTTTGATACTACAGATTTGTCCTTTTTTTGAAGCTTCTTATAAGTGAAATCACACAGTATGCTCTCTTTTGTATGGGTCTTTTTCCAGGAAATAATTTTGAGATTTGTTGGTGTTTTTGTGTGTACCAAAATATTGTGTGTTTTTATCATTGAACACTATTCCATTGTAAGAATAAACTACAATATGGTTTTCTTGTTTGTTTGTTTCTTTGTTTGTTTGTGGACATTTGCATTATTTTTGGCCTATGAATCAAGGTGTTATAAAGATTTGTGTGCAGGTCTTGTGTAGATAAATATTACCATCTGCCTTGGGGGGGAAAAATGAAACCTGTTTGGAAGTTAACTCTAAATCTTGGATTTCAAAATATGGTCTCCAGACCAGAAGCATCAAAATCATCTATGAATTTATGAGAAACACATATTCTCAAGCTCCATTCCAGAACTACTGTATGAGAAACTCTAGGGGCAAGACTCAGCAATCTGTATTTAAATAAGCCCTCCAACAGATTCTCATACAAACTATAACTTGAGAACCACTACTCTAAGAATTCCTTTTTCTGATTCTGAAAAGTGTATGTATGAGCTGCCAGCACTCATGTGTAAAGAAGGTCCCTTTATCAGATGGATATATATATTTGCTATCACTTTTTCAAGCAAGGAATGAATTACAAAATGAATTTGTTTTGTTTTTTAACTGAATTACAAAATTGGTTGGGTTAAAGAAACAATGTGTGCCTTTGGAATGATAGGGAATTCATTTGCATCCATTATTGCCATTTGAACAGTGTTGGACCCCTTGACCTCATTTACGCCTCATTTATCCCATCCCCACCAATATACTAAGGCAAAGACCCCTTCATTCAACCTCAAACACCATATTGCAATCTACAAGGTAAGTGAGGTTTTTCTTGGGGTGCAATGAGAGGAAATGATACAAAACTGCTCTCCTCCAACCAAGAACACATACAGTTTTCTCCCAAGGTTTGCTTAGGAGGAAAAACTCAAGCAGCTTTGCATCATTTAGGATATGGATTCAGCACTAGGAAAAAGCAAGTTCTAGTACATTGCAAAGTTAGAAATGTACCTAAGTGAAAACCAGTGCCTGACTCAACTATACAGAAGTAAATAGTGTTTCCATGTTAATCAAGGGCTCCAGGACCCACTTCACTTTGCAGGGAAATAAATTTGTATTTTCATTTTGAGAAATTCCTTTTAAAGTTATCTGTAATTAAAATACATGAAAGATGTTCAACATCACTGATCATTTGAGAGATGCAAATTTACTAATATTGAGATTCCATCTCACCCCAGAAAGAATGGCTATCATCAAGAAATTAGCCAATAAAAAATATTGCAGTGACTGTAGGGGAAAAGGAATCCTGTTCCACAGTTGGCGGGAGTGTAGACTGGTATAATCACTGTGGAAATCAGTGTGGATATTCCTCAAAAACCTAGGATTGAAGATCCCTTTCAATACAGCAGTTCCCCTTCTGTGTACCTTCCCAGAAGAATTGAAAACATACCACAGAGAAGTATGTGCACCCATGTTTATACCAGCACAATTTTAATAGCTAAATCTTGGAAAAATCCAAATGCCCATCAACTCGGGAATGGATTTTTAAAATGTAGTTTTTTATACAATAAAGTATTACTCAACCATAAAGAAGGATAAACTGGAGACTTTTATAGGTAAATGGATGCAACTTGAGATCATATTCATAAGTGAAATAAATCAAATGCAAATTATAGACATTGTATTGTCTCCCTAGTGTGAGAAATGAGAGAATAAATAAGGTCCAAAATGTACAATAGATATTGTAAACTGGGAAGAAACTTAAAAAAGAAAAAGAAACCGGGATGAGAGAATGAAGAAAAGAAGAAAGAGAAAAGCATAAGGTAGTTAAACTACTAATTTCTCTTTTTTTAAAAAAATAATTTTATTTAAAGAGAAAAAAACAAAACAAAACAAAACAGAATAAAGGGTAGCAAGAATACAGTATTCCAAGGAAAAAAGGAAAAGAACAACAACAAAAAAACCTAAGAAATTATTGCTTGACAAATTACATACTGTCTGCTTGGAAATAGTTGTTCAATTTACAAAGTTAAAACATGTAAAGTAGACATTCAAACAGTGAGACTGTTAACAGTTCTGCTCCACAATCTGACAAAAACAGCAATATGGTCCTCCATCTTACCCACTCAAATATACATGCAGTTATATCAAAAGGGTAGAATTAAACACAACAAAACAGAGCAAAGTGGATCACAAGAAAGCAATGTAAGAGACAAAAATTTCAAAACTAGACAATCGGAGATATTCACTCTTTATCATATTGACTCTTGTTTTGGTCCAAATAGTTGTCCATATTGTCACATACAGGGAATTCACATGAAACAACCTAGTATGGAATTGATCTGAGCAGGATGAGGAGGGCATTTCAGGTCTTCAAGATCAGACATTAGGGAAGCCAAGAATGGCTGTCATAGTGTCTCTCATTCTCCTCAAAACAGCTGTCCATACCTTAATGTGTGTTGAATTTAAACAAGGCAAAGCAAGCTAAAATCACTTTGAACAAAAAGTGATAGTTTTGGTGGACTTCACATCATGACATTATGGAGTCAGCACTGGGTATTGTAGTGTCTCTTTTTCTTAAAAGTAGTTGTTCATTTCAACAAGTGTTATATAGTTGGTTCTCATAAACTGTTTATAAGCTCTACACATGCATGAGTCTCTGCTTGTATATCTATCATTTCTGTATTAGCAGGAAAAATAAAACAAAGCAAGATAAAACAAAACAATTCCTAGAAAAGCATGAGGCAAAAAAGTCACATAAAACCGCAATACAAGGTGATCTACAATGGTTACCATGGTGTCTCAGCAGTGAGTTCTCTTAGTTCATTGAAAAGAAAGGTTTGTGATGATATTGCTTGGACAATTAAATATTGATATCTTGTACTTTAAGTAACTAGTTCAAAGGTAACAGTACATAGTATTAACCATTGTTACCCTCCTAATATCTTGTCTTGAAATTTTAGGGTTTTCCCTCTTTAAAATAAAAAAAGTTATCTGTATTTAAAGAAACATTCTCGCTTCACCCCCAGGAAGTCTCCCAAAAAGCAGCATCTTGGCCTGTCTCTTTGGGACCCGAAAGTCTCGGACCCGTAGAGTGGCCTGGGCTGTTTGTATCGAAAGTCTACGCAGACCTGCATCTTGGCGCGACTCTTTGGGGCTGGTAGGCCCGCCCTTCATCCGCAAGGAACTGCCTGGACATCTGCATCAGGGCCAGGTCTGTTTGGGCCCATAGCCCCACCCTTCACCCCCAAGAAGTCTCCCAGAAAGCAGCATCTCAGGCTGTCTCTTTGGGACCCGAAACTCTCGGACCCGTAGATTGGCCTGGGCTGTTTGGATCGAAAGTCTGCGCAGACCTGCAGTTTGGCGCGACTCTTTGGGACTAGGAACTGCCTGGAGATCGGCATCTGGGCCAGGTCTGTTTGGGCCCGTAGCCCCGCCCTTCACCCCCAGGAAGTCTCCTAGAAAG
>PVJX010034643.1:0-18787 GCA_004027295.1 Dolichotis patagonum | reverse complement strand
GGCTCGGATCGCCTGTTCAGGTCGGGTGGAATTCAGGCATCTCGAGGCGGGTGCCATGCTTGCTGATCTTATCTTCACTAATAGTAGCCCCAGGCCCTCTTATTCGAGTGGGTTTTTGCGCCTTAGTTTCTTTCTGGGTTGTGAGAGTCTATCTCTTTCTGTTTGGGTCTCTCCAGGGTGTTTTATTCTGGCATTTGAGTCTCTCTTAGAGAGGGTCTCTCTCCTGCTACCTACCAGTCCGCCATCTTGTCTCTTCTCCCAGTACAGCTATTCTCACCCTTCCAGTTTCCATTTGCAGGGAATGTTTCTATCCGTTTGTTTTCAAAAGAGAATTCACCATGTGAGAAGAGCATTCTTTTGTTTCATGCAAAGATAATTAAATTTTAAAATTCTCTTTACTTTTAGGATCTGGGGATAAGAATGATGGGTTGAATCTGGAAGATGCACTGCCAGAAAGTTCCTCAGTAAAGCGTGAGTAATGAATCAAACTGTTGTAGCCAGCCGTGGGAGTTCATACAGACTACTCACTCAGGATGTGCTGCAAGGCAAACGGGCTAGCCTGGGTTTCCCTTGGCTGGCTAGCATGGTCATCAGGAACCAGATTGCCTCCAGTGAGTGCTGGGAGGGCCCTGCTGCGGGTGGAGGGGTGTGGCGAGGTGTCCCACGAGGGCTCGGTGCTCTTCTTCCTTCAGTGTATTGTGGTCAGGAGAGAGTCTGCCTGTCTGTGGTAGATTGTTCCAGCTGCCATAAGGAGACCAGCCGTACAGTGTCTGACCTAAGAGCACAGAACCTTGCCCTCTCGTAGCTCTGGAGCCAGTGGCGCCGCGCCCCTGGCGGGGCTCTCCAGAAGACCTCTTCCTCTCCAGTGCTGCTCTGCTTCCGGAGCGCCATGAACTAAGCAGCTTGGTTTCACCATGGCCTTCCACAGTGATGCTTCTGCCCTGGAGCTGCATGGCCGTGGACCCAGTCCTCTGAAACAATGAACCAAACGACACCTCTCTTCCTCAAAGCTGTAGGTGTCGGACAATCCAGGCACAGAGATGACTTTTATTCCAAGTGTAAGGAGACACCTCTGCAGGATTTGGACATAGTTTTGCTGGAAAAGCGATACCATTCGCAGACCAATGATTGAGCCAGGATAGAGGTATCTTTAGTTCATGTTTCTGAAGTCCAAGATCCAGGTGGCCGCAGACTCAGCGCCTGGTGTGGGCTGCTCTCTGCTTCCTAGCCAGCGTCTTCCGTGTGCTCACATGGGCACAGGACCTGCCCAAAGCCTCTTTGTTTGTTTTATGACAGGGTCTCACTATGTGGCCCAGGCTGGCCTTGAACTTGCAATGATCCTCCTATCTTAGCCGCCTGAGTGCTGTAATGACAGGCACTGTCACACCTGACTAAATCTTTTCTGTTTCTTTTTCTTGCTTGCTTGCTTTTTTGAGATAGGGTCTCACTTTGTAGTTCAAGCTGGCCCTGAACTCACTATGCAGCCCACGATGGCTTCAAACTCTGAATGATCTTCCTGTCTCAGCCTCCCGAGTGTTAAGATTACAGATATGGGCCACCAGGCCTGGCAAGGCTTCTGATGCCATAAGGACACTGATGCCATTCATCAAGCAGAGCCCTCTTACCTAATCATGTGCAAAAGGCCCAATGGCTTCATGCTGTCATCACGGGCCTGGGCTTCTACCTAAGAATTCCAGGGAGAACCAGGCATTTCGAGCTTAGCACAACAGCGCCCCAACAGCTCTTACTGCTCTGGTCACCACGCCATAGCAGAGTCCCTCGGTGGAGGACCTGGCCGCCAGAAGCACTTGCTGGACAGGAAAGAACTCCAAGCTTGTCATTTTGGTACAGGTTCATGGAAACGGGTTTCTTTCTTTGAGGAGCACACTGCTTGGACAGCCAACCTGCTCTTCCTAGAGTCCTCAATGAGTAGCTAGACCCGCCTCATCTCACTTAGCAGCCAGAGGCAATCCCATTCAGAGACTCATGCCAAGAAAATCCAGGGTGAATACTTTTTTAATTTATTGTGTGTATGGCAGAGAGTTGAGACAGGCTCCTGCTGGCCTTGAACTTGCAGTGGTCTTCCTGCCTCAGCCTCACAGGTGCTAGAATGGCAAGGGTGTGCTACCATGCCTGGTGCACTTTTCTTGAAAGTCCAAGCTAGTGTTGTGTGGAGAACAGGCTGAGCCTCCAGGAGCAAGCGCTCCCAGGCCCCTGTAAGGACCGCACTCTCTTGAGGTGGTCCATGCAGACCTTTGGAGGAACCAGGCTTGTCTGGAAGCCTTGCCAGGCAGGGCAGGCAGCACAGGGCAGCAGGAGTAAGACTGAGGGGCTGGCACGGAACAGAACCTAGAGGCTGAACATAAATCTTCATGTGTGTTGTCAGCTGTTCATTTTTTAAAAGGGTAAATGGATGTTTTTACAGAAGCGTAATATCACATGGTTTGTCTTACATGAGAAGACCAAAGTATACCTAAGTGAAAGAGCAAACTAAAAGCTAGGTGGCAGGAAGTAGGGAAATAGTTTTGTTTTTCTTTTTGCTTTTTTGTTTTTTTTAGTTTCATTTGAGACAGGGTCTCACTGTGTAACCCAAGCTGGCCTCAAACTTGTAGCAATCCTCCTACCTCAGCCTCCTAAGTGCTTGGGATTACAGGCGTGTGCCACCATGCCTGGTGGGAGATAGGTGTTTTGCAAAACGGTAGGGGACCAAGAGATGGGGGATGTGTCACGTCCATGTACCAGCTCCCCACCCCTCCTCACCCATCTAATGTGAGCGCCATCTCTAGAGTCTGCAGACATGGACTATAGAACAAACAGATGTTTTTACGCAAGAGCTGTTTGACTCACCCAGAGTCGAAGCTAATTACTTACTTAGAGGCAGTTGCTGTGCTGAGAGTTGCCAGAGAAGTCTGTCATGTCATTCCACCTGCCTGCCGCCTGTGTCACCGTAATAGGGACAGATGCACACAAAGAGCTTCTTCATTTTCCAGGGGTAGCGTCAGATGCAAACTGTAGGCAACTGCCACCTCTGCACTGATGACGAGCTGGGTTAGAAACCTCCATATCGTCTTCCTCATGTCATGTATACTAACAGCCTTACCTCATCTGGTCCTTTGCCATAAAATCCTTTCAGCTAGTGTGGTCTTCATATGGCCATGTGTGTAAAGAAGCCCCTACGTGCATATCCTGATAGGCTCGCTCTAAGGGGCTGTGTTAGCCCCTTCCAGATACGCTTCTTGCTAAAACTGAACTGCAAGACAGTGCGCATCCAACTCCAGCATGGTCTTTTTTTTTTCAGTCTCCCGCTTTAAAAAACATTTACTGAGACCAGGCCTCAGTAAATGCTGCATGCCTGTCATCCCAACCCTTGGGAGGCTGAGGCAGGAGGATTGCTGAGTTGCTGGCCAGCCTGAACTACATAGCAAGACCCTTGTATTTTTAGAAAGAGTTTACAAAAAAAAAAAAAAGAAAGAAAGAGTTTACAAATAATTGGTGTTTATTGTACTTTAAACATTTGGTAGAACTCACCAATGAAGTATTTTGGCTCAAAAATCTTAGAAGTTTTTTATAGTCAGGTTTTCTGTTTCTTCTTGAGTCAGCTGTAGTAGTTTGTGTGTTAATAAGAAGTGTCCATTTCAGGCCAAGTGTGATGGCACATGCCTATAATACCAGAACTCAGAAAGCTGAAGCAGGAGAATTGCTGTGAGTTTGAGACCAGCCGAGGCTATGTAGTATGTTCAAGACCAGATTGGACTACGTAGAAAGATCCTATTTCAAAAACAACAAAAAAACTATCCATTTCATCTGGGTTATTTACTTGATTGGAATATAATTATTAAGGTATTCCTTATAATCTTTTTCATTCACGTAAGGTTAGTAGTAATATTCACGCATTCCTAAATTTAATAATCTAGGTCTTTTTTTTTGTCTTAGTCTGCTAACAGTTTATGCAAGTTATTGATCTCTTAAAATAAATAGCTTTTTTACTTTTGTTGATGTTACTTGTTATTTTTAAATTCTATTTCATATACTTCTGGAGTAGTCCTTAGTATTTTCTTTCCCTGCGTAACACTTAGTTTGCTCTTCTTTTCATAATTTATTTCCCTCCTTTTGTTTTCCTAAGCTGATCTTGAATTCCTGGGCTCAAGTGATCTTCCTGCATTAACCTCCTAAATAGCTGGGACTGTAAGCATAGGCCAACAGGCCTGATTTTTGTTCCTTAGTATTAAAGTCTAGGTTATTGATTTGAGATCTCTCTTTTCCTTTTAAATTTTTGTTTACTTATTTTTTAGTGTTGGGAATGGAATCCAGGGTATTGTGCATGCTAGGCAAGCATTCTACCATGAGCTACATTCCTAGCCTTTAAAAAATCTTTATTTTGGCTGGGGATTTAGCTCAGTGGCATAAGCGCCTGCCTGGCAAGCGCGAGGTCGTGAGTTCGATCCCCAGTACCGCAAAAAAAAAAAAAAAATCTTTATTTTAATAAAAAAGTAAAACTAAATAAAAATTTGAGACAAAGTCTCAATAAATTTCCCAGGCTGGTCTTGAATTACAGCCCTCCTGCCTCTGCCTCCCAAGTAGCTGGAATTACAGGCACACACCAGTTTTATGGCTCAGTGAAGTCTTGGTGGTACTTGAGATTGAACACTGTGTGTGCTTAACTTACCTACCACTGAGCTGTGTTGCCAAGTCCCCATCTCATGTTTAATGTTGACATTTACAGATAGAAATTCCTCTCTGAGGACTGCTTGTACTGCAACATAAGTTTTAGTATGTTTTATTTTTATTTTTGTTCATCTCAAAATATTTATAATTTCCCTTGTGATTGCTTCTTTGACTGTTATTCAGAAGTGTGGGGGTTTTTGTCTTTTTTTTTTTTTGGGGTATTGGCAGTTGAACTCATGACTGCAAGCTTGCAAGGCAGGCGCTTATGCCGCTGAGCTAAATCCCCAGTCCCTTTTTTTTGTCTTTTTGAGGCAGAGTCTCTCTATGCAGTTCAGTCTGCCCTTGAGCTCACTTTGTACCCTAGGCTGGTCTCGAACTCGCAATGATCCTCCTGCCTCAGCCTCCCGAGTGCTGGGATTACAGGTGTGAGCCACCACACCTGGCACCAGTGTGTCCTTTAATTTCCATATAATTGTGAATTTTCTAAGTGCCCTTCCATTGCTGACTTGCTTTCTTTTTTTTTTTTTTTTTTTTTTTTTTTTTTTTGGTACCAGGGATTGAACTCATGACCTCACGCTTGCCAGGCAGGTGCTTAAGCCACTGAGCTAAATTCCCAGCCTGCTGACTTGCTTTCATTCCTTTGTAGTTGAAAAATATAATCTATATGGTTGAAATCTGTTACATACATTGTGACTTGTTTGTCTCCTGTGTGTGGCCTAGGAAGTGTGTTCTGTCACTGCTTGGGGAATCACATAGGTGACTGTTAGGTCTAGCTGCTGTATGGAATTGTCCAAGTCTCGCATTTCCTTTTTGATCTTGTGATGTTCCTTCTATGCAGGAAGGGAGAGTGCTGAAGGCCAGGCTGCTGTTGTCAGATCATCTGTTCTTTCCTCCTATCGTGGCACATTTGCTCCGTGTCTTCGGGGCTCTGTTAGCGCATTTCTGTGTAAGCTGTCGCATCTCCTGTTGGGTTGCTCTCTTTCAGTCATTACATCAGCCTGGCTTTGGTCACAGTTTGGACGTGAATGCCCATTTCCTCTGATGTTAGTGCAGCTACTCTAGCTCTCCAGGGCACCATTTTACTCGTAGATGATTTCAACTTTGACTGCTCTCTGAGCAGTGCATAATTACTGAGTGCTGCTCGCATACAAAGCTGAGTCTGTTTTTCTGTGACTTTGCCATTCCTGAGGTCTTTTCTACTTCTACCTCTTTGTACAGTAGAAAGACATACAACACAGTCTTGACATGTGTGAAAAGAACAACCGGTAAACTCGTGCATGTCATGTAACTCCTGGGATCGATGCCCATAATTGTAGAGAAGTACGGTTGCGCCTTGGTCCTCATGTTTATAATGGTGACATCCAGCATTGTTCAGAAACCTGCCGGTTTTCAGCTATTCCCAGTCTGGCCTCAGCAGTGTTGCCAGGGAGCTCCGAGGGCTCCTTGCGCACTTGATCATCACCACCACATCTGGGCTTGAGCCCTTGCTCCACAAAGTCCCAGGACACATGCAGGTGCACCCTGTCACTTACTCTTCCATCTTTATTGTTCTTCTTCGTGGGTCCCCTGCAGGGCCAGCCTGGGGGGTCCCAAGGAGTAGGACAGAAATACTCTGCTCATGGTACAACTTCTGCAAGTCAAACAGGAGCTCCCCTGGCTGTCTTCCTCCCACTTTAGAGAGATGGGGCCACCTCACTGCCACCAGGAAGCCAGGAACAACCAGAGATCCAGCAAACCCTGCGGGTAACACAATGGCCCTGGGCAACAGCCATGTGAGCGAGCCCTGACATTGAGCCCAATGTGTACAAAGCCAGCTGGCGCTTCCCCCAGAGCACCAGGTTAAACTCTGTAGTGGTGCTGGCCAATCACTGCAGCTGTGGGGTTTTAATGAAAGTCCTGCCTGGGACGCTTTTAAGAGAAGAGTGTATTTGGACTCCTCCTCCTGTGGACTCCTTTCACCTTGTAAACCCGAGGAAAGGTGTAATTGGCTGGGCTTTCTGAGGCGCATCAGATACCTTCTTTGGGAAGAGGAAACACTGGAATGGTGCTTATTTTGCACCATTTGGTTAAGGACCTTGGAATGCAGTGCCTCTTAGGATGCCTTCCTGTAATTGCCTGAGCATTTCTTTATTGGGCTGTCTGACCATTTGGACAGCTTCATTAATGGAAGGACATGTTGGTTGTGTTCCCGTTGGCACCTGGTCACCAGCACTGTTGGCATGTGTGAATACCCTCCGTGCATGAAGATTTCCCCCAGTGGTTTGTTGTAAGAATTTTTTAGTTTTAGCCCTATATTTGGGTCTTTGATTCATGAGGGATTACTTTTGATATAAGTTACTTTTGGTATAAGATAATGGTCCAGTTTTATATTTTTAGTGAGATGTCCTTTGCACAGCACCATTTGTTGAAGACTGTCCTTTCTATATTGAATCGTCTTGGCACTCTTCTTGGGAATCTTTTAACCATACAGACAAGGGATTCTTTGGGGCCTCTTGATTCTATCCTGTAGTAGCATGTTCTTATGCCAGTACAATGCTGTTTTGATAACGATAGCTTTGTGGTGAGTTTTGTGTTGAGAAGTGTGAGTCCTCCACCTGCATTCTGCTTCATGACTATATTTGACTACTTGGGATTTCTTGAGGTTCCATATGAATTTTAGGATGGATATGTCAATTTCTATAAGAAATGGCATTGGTGTTTTGTTGGATTGCACTGACTCTGCAGATTGCCTTGGTTTGTGTAGTCATATGAACAATATTAGGTTTCTAATGCATGAACACGGGATTTGACAATGTTCTGACAGCTGGTGGGGTTTTAAGATACTATGTTTCTTTGGTTCCTAGCATCCCATCATACTTCTTAGTGGCTGCAGAACTGGAAATGATACCTCATTTCACTCCTTATATCAGTGTATTGTTACCTCTCCTGTTATATCTTGGTGAGGCTAGGGGTTTATCAGACTTATACTTCCTTTTTTAAAGAACAAGCTTTTTGTTTCATTGCCTTTCTGTTTCGCTTTCTTATTTTCACTTGCAGTGATTTCTGCTTTTACATCTGCTTGCTCTGGTTTGGTTTTGTAGTTTATTGAGTTAGAAACTTGGATTATTGCTTTGAAACCTTCCTCTCTAAGCCTTTATTACTATAAACTTCCCTCTGAGCACTGCATTGACTGCAGTGCACAAATTTCAATACATTGTAGTTTCATTTTCACTTAGTTCTATATATTTTTTAAAAATCTCCTTTGAGACTGTGACTTTTATTTAGGAGTGTATTGTTTCCCTTCCAAATGTTTAGAGATTGTCTTTTCTCTGTATTTTCTGTGTATCTAGTTCAAATTCACACAGTCAGATACAACACTTTGTACCTTCAGTACTTGTAAACCGGTCACACTTTGTTTCCTAGTCCAGGATATGGTATCCGTTGGTGGCTATTACGTGGATGCTTCCGCAGCTGTCTGTGCTGCAGGGATTGGGCGGAGGAACCTGTGGATTTCATTGCTGTGTCCCTCCGTGTCTGTGCAGAGTTTCAGTCTAACAGTTCTGCCAGCTTCCTGGAGAGAGGAGTGGTGCAGTCCCCAGGTAGAACTGTGGGGTTCATTTCTCTATTCAGCTTTATCAGGTTTTTATTTGTTTGTTTTTAGTTTTAAATATATTTTTATTTTATTTTATTTTATTTTATTTTATGGAAAAAAGGTAAAACAAAATTTCATAACAAAATAGGAGAATAACAGTGTTTAAAGTAGTTGTTCAGGGTAGAAGATACGGGCATGACATCTTCTCTAATTGATATTAGCACAAACCTTCCTTTTTAATGAACTAAGAGTATAACTGACTCAGTGAACTAACAGTATAACTGCCTTGCATTTGTTCCCTTTTCCCTGCTGTCCGTTGCCCTTTACCCATCCTAGTTGCTTTTTCCTTTTGAACAAGTTGAATGCAACTTGAGACCATACTCATAAGTGAAATAAATCAGACCCCCATGTGTAAACACCATATTTTCTCCCAGATGTGAGAAACCGAAAGAGTACAGAAGTTCTAAAATACACAGTAGATATTGTGAAAGAGGAAGAACTTGTGCCAGGCTTTTCTTCGTGAGATGCACTGTGAGGTGCATATGTATCCGGGCCAGGTGCGTCTTCCTGGAGGATCACGCCTTCTGTCTCCCTGTTAGACAGGGATACTGTATCTCCCTCATCATGAGATCGGTGGGGTTGTGACTTCCTGTATTTTTCTACCATTTTTTTTTTGCAGAAGATTTTGGCCTGAATTTTTTGATTCACAAAGGACACTGAGGCTGTATCCAAAAAAGACAGGCAATGCATTTGAAATACCCATGGGCAGTTTAGGGATGATTCACATTGTTAATAATGGGGAACATGTTGAGGCTTTTGAGGCTTTTGCTTATCAGGCGTGTATGGTATGCAGCCCTGTGACTGGATGTCCCTTCTGCTGCCTTCAATAGCAGAACTATGGCATGGCCTTCGGAAGTGAAACCACTAGAAAACGTGGCAAATGCCATGCTGTGTCCCTGACGTGAGTGAGGCCTATAGTTTCAAAGGAACCTGGTTTTATATCCAAAAGTCTGGTATTATATCCTTACAGTAGTAGCCACACCCACATAAACTGTGTGTCCCTAAGACCCCTCCATACCCTGCAGGGCACATAGCCGTGGTGTGTCCCAGGGCAGAGCTGTGTGTGGCCCCAGGCACCAGGCTGACAGTGCAGAAAGCCAGCTTGGGGCGCTTGGGGATTGTGCTGGACTGCAGCCCTCCCTTGGCTGAGTGGTTACTGACACCAGCCCCGGGGCTCAAGCCAGCTCCTCATGTACCTCGTCACATGTGGAACCATGGCTTTCTCCCTGTCCTCATCCCTGAGGAAAAGTGAGCAGACCTCACCCCCTTTAAACCTTTCCATCTCTGACCTCCATCCTAATGCGAATCTTTAGAGGTCACACACAGGGACCTCAGGGTCAGAGTCCAGAGTGCCCCACTCCAGTGGTGACCTCCCCAGCTGCAAAGTGGTTGTACATCTTGTTGTTAAGCACATGCCGCCGTTGTCTTCCCTCACCTTTCAGAGCGATGGGACCACCTCACCACCACCACAACCAGGAGGCCAGGAACAACTAGGGCCCCCGCGATTCCTGCAGGTAGGCAGCCACTGTGGGGGACAGCAGAGGGGGGTCTGGTGTGCCCTCCAGGGCAGCGTCCAAATGAGCTACCCATAATTGAACTCACTAACCGTTTCTTTTGTTTGTGGCCCCTGGAAGAAGATGACTTTAGCTTATATGATGCGTTGGATGACCGAAATGACCTAGATGGTGGCCAGAAGAAGCCCAGCGCAGGAGGAGGAGGTGAGTCCGGCTGCTGGGAGCCACAGCAGCCCCTCCCCTCTCCGTGACCTGGTGGAGAGCCCTAAAACAGTGTTGCTTGCAGTTTTCGGTCTCAGTATTGCCAGAGAAAAATCCTAAACAGACCCTCTAGTTTCACTTGCTCTTTGTTACAAAACTCACTGATTTTGGAGTTCACACAGCTAGGCTCTCAGCAGCTCGGCGGTAGGTGACTCCTCTGCTGTGCGGGTCATGATGGCTACCCTTGTTTAGGCTACTCTTTGGGGACTGGAAGGCTGCTTTGGCTGCGGACCCCGACTCTTTCCGTGGGCCTGCAGATGCCCAGTGGGTGATGGCATGGGATGGGATGGAGGTGTGGCCTCTCTGCCTGTATATTGCGTCTGTCTCCTTTGCTGCCTGAGCCTTCAGACCCTTGCAGCTCTGCATCTAGGCATGCTGATCTGCTGACAGTGTCTTGTTGAGAATTATAATACAGAGTGAACTTGACCAGGACTCAACTAGTCTCTCTCCTCCCTGTCGAGGCTAAAGACACCCCCCAGCTGCCATGGCCGGAAACACCAGGCCATGATGCTGGTCCCAGAAAAGACATCCACACTGCTCCACTTTAGCCACTCATCTCCCTCACTCAGCCTCCGTCTTCTGCGTCTGTAACCCGCAGCTCCCTGGAGAAGCTGGTTTGTGAACAGGGCTCTCTCCTCCAGTCTTCGGCCACCAGATAAAGCCTTCCTCTCTCCCCAGCACTAGGCATCTCTTAGACGTTGGTTTTCCAGGGGATGTGCTTCCAGACCTGGATTCAGTTACATTAGGACACCCCAAATTACTGAAGATGTCAAGAGCTTTAGTTTACATGGGCCATGCCTATCAGTGTTTATCATCTGAATACTTAAATCTAAAACCTAAAATGAGTAACACTAAACCTATATACTCTAACAGAAATAGTGTATTTTTATGAGAAAGGATTATGCATGGCACAACAGAAACACAATTTAGTGAGAAGAGTGGCATTATTTTCCATTTTTGCTAATTCCCATAGTATTTGGCTTAGTAGGAGACAGCTGGGTTCTCATATTACTTCTCTGTTGAGCTGTGATATATTGTTGTGGTTGACACATATTTAAAACTGGTCTGTTTTTACTCTTTCAATTATTCCCTAAACCCCTAAATCCACAACACTTATTCCCTAAGTCCACCAACCCAGAATTTTGAAACAATAAAACATGAAGCTTCTTGAGAAATGAAACGAACAAAAATTTGACTTTTATTACCCCTACAATAATAGGATTAGCGTTGAATCATTTCATTCCCTACATTCTGTTCCTTCCTCACCATCTGTTCAATGATAGACTTATTTCTAGTTCAACTTTTATTTAAATAAAAGATAATAATACATAACATGAAAAGACAGTCTTGATTCCTAATACTGATCTCCTTTATTTTATTTATGTGCTATCAATAAGTTTAGGCACAGTAAGCCCCACCGTGAGCAGACGTATAACTACCAGATCTTATAAGACTGAGACATCATTAGCACAGTTCTTACCAGGGAATGCCCATTTTACGTATTCCCGTACTAGTAATTCCTGGAACTATTAGCCTGTTTAGCCATTTGACTTACAGCCAGCATTATTGCCAGACATCCAATTCACCGTATTAGAGGGGTTACATTTGTCTTAACATGTAGTCCCCCAACCCCCACTTCAGTAACATTTGTCATCATGGTTCTTCTAACAGTTGTGCAGTTGCTGTTGCCCTAATCCAAGCACTTGTATTGACTTAGATTAATTAGCTCGTACCTATGTGATAACTCCTAATAACCCACCAGACACATGCATGCCACACAGTTAACCCAAGCTCCTGGCCACTAACGGGCATTTTTGGCCCTCCTGCTTACGTCAGCCAAAGTAATTTGGTTTCATTTCAGCTCAAACATCCCAGTTCTTCTAGGGTTATTATAACAGGACTGTTAACAATGATGACTTGATGTAGTATGAGAAAGAACTTTCCAAGGCCACCATATGCTAGTTGTCCAAAAAGGCCTTTGATACAGAATATACTTTATTTGGTGTGTCTTTGGGGCTCTTTCTGAGCTTTCCATCACTCAGGTCCAGCCCCTGTGTCTGAGCTATGACGATGTTGACTCTCAAGCCTAGAAGCCCTGCTACTTAATACATTGGTACTTTAGCTTCAGGAGTGTCCATTACCTGGGCTCACCACAGTTGGACCAAGGGGGACAGAAAACACCTAATTCAAGCCCTTCTTTTCAATCCTATTTGGAGTTTCTCACTTCCCTGAGCCTTAGAATATTCTGAAATATCACTTACCATTTGCAACAGCATTTATGGCTCAACATTCTTCATGGCAACAAGATTCCATGGGCTGCATGTAACTTACTGGTTCTGCATTTCATACAGTTCATCTTCTGTATCAATTAAATTCCTGTTTCACATCTAATCGTCACTTTGGTTCTGAAGCAGCTAACTGCCTGATACTGACACTTCATTGACACTACAAATACTCCTCTGCGCCTCAATCTATTGATGAGAGTTTTTTCTTTGTATTAAGTATTTCAGTTGACTTCCATTCAGTTTCAGTAAAATCCAAAGGAGAGCAATAAGCATATTTATTACTGTATTGACCAATACCATGTCAGTTACTCTAGTCATTACCACTGTATTTGGAACCTTTAGTATGTAGGTGTTTGGGGATGGTGGTGCTGGGGATTGAACCTGGGGCCTCACATATGCTGTACACACGCTCTATCACTGTACTATACTGCCTTTACTGGATATGGAAAAACCAAGCCCACTGATACAGCTTTGACCCTGCAGAATCAGCCCACTCTGCATTCTCTGTACAATTCTTCCATGTCTCCATTACTTTCTGCTATTTAAGCTAGAAATTGGGGTCCTCCTTCATTTCTAACAAGCATCCCAGACAAGTATCTGCCCCAAATTCAGCTGGAGCCCTTGTTCTACTAATCTTTATTTTAGTCCTAGGCCTAGCCTATGAATGGTTTCTAAAATGACTACAGAGAGTACAGTATGCTTATTAGTTTTTGCTAAAACAAATGATCTTGACTCATTAAATTATGGCTTCCTTGTAATTACCCAAATGCCCTCAATCTACTTAAAGATCATCATAGCTGATACTGTGTTTCTCTTAGGCATACTAATTTACAGAGCCTGCCTTATATCTTCCCTACTATGCCTAGAAGGCTTAATGCTATCAGTGTATATTCTTGGGGCCATTACAATTTTAAATCTGCCCTATACCCTGTCATTTATAGGTCCAATTATTCCGTTGCTTATTTGCAGCTTGTGAGGCTGCTGTGGGCTTAGCATGGTAGTCATAGTATCTAACACATATGGTTTAGACTGTGTGCAAAATCTCCAGTGTCCTACAATGCTAAAACTTCTCCCAATAAGTACGTTAATCCTGGTTACATCGTACTCCTGAAACTCAGTGATCTGAATCAACACCACTCCACACAGCCTATTAATCACCCTGTTGTCTAAGTCAGTGTACAATAATAACCTACTTCTCACTGACATTCTTCTCTGCCCCTTTTCTAACCCTAAGAACTTGACTCCTCCCAGAGTAGGAAGGCAGTGTCAACTATAGAAAGAGCCAGATGCACAGGAAAAAAAACATGTCCCACTATTGATCTCTTTACCAATATTTATTCTTGTGACGTTTATGGTCACAGAACTAATTATATTTTACATCCTCTTTGAAGCTGCACTTAAACCCATCTCAATCATGATCTTAAACAGGGAGAATCAAAGAGAATAGTAATAAACACAGCTATAATCTATGCCCAAAATACAACATTACTAATTTTTTTACTATCAAATTTCAGTATTACCATCTATCTGGTCCAGTAATCTTTATTGTTGTCGTTGTTGTTTTGAGACAGAGTCTTGCTGTGTAATGCAGGCTGTCCTTGAACTCACTATGTAGCCCAGGTTGGCCTCCAACTCTTGGTGATCCTCCTGCCTCAGCCTCCTGAGTGATGGGATCCAATAATCTTCTAAGAGTAGCCTGCGGTATAGTTTTTGTAGGAAAACTACCATTGCATGGTCTCCACCTGTGATTACCAAACACACATGTAAGGCGTGTGTCTGTAGCCCGAGCAGCTTGTTCACACCACGTGTTAGACCCACTAACTCAACTCAGAGTTACCCGCTTCACTTCGTAAAGTCTTTTCAGCGGTCTATGTTTGTGATAGATGACAGTCGCATTCACCTTGACGAATTGGTGTGTGCCAGTAAATACGCATGACAAGCTCCATCTGTCTTTGCCACACAGACCTCAGGTCACTGGCTGCTTGCTCAACAGGAAGTCGCATCGCATCAGTAGTCCCCAGTGTTCCCAGCCAGACCCCAGGAAGTCTTACAGGGGCCACAGCCCTCACAGTTGCCCCCAGCTTCACATCCTCTGTGTTGCTTCGCCTTGCTCTCCCCAGCTCTGACCCTGTCCAGCCCTGACTGCATTCAGTAGCAGCGTGTTGGCAAGGATGACTTGGCTACACAGCAAGCATGGCTGCGGGACTCTCCGAGACCTTAGCATCATTCCCGGACCTGACCTTGCAGCCTCCCTCCCCTGGCACTTGGTGTGCTCATCCCAGTGGACCTTTGCTCTCCCTTCCATTACAGCACAGTGAGGAAGTCTCATCCCATCAGTTATGTCCCGTCCTTCATACGAGGAAACACCTCACCCCTGCACCTTCCCACCGATGCTGTCTCTACGTGCTGAATCATCCGAGGCTTTCTGTGCTGTCTGTAGCTTCAATAATACACTAGTTGTGAGTCCAGTAACAGGAACTAAACCCTGCATGAGTGCGCACTGCCACCTTTGCTTCCACAGTTTTTACCGTGGCTTTCTTCACTTTAAAGGCTAGAAACAATTGGTTGGTTTTAGGAACCAAAACACTGTTGCAACGCCAAATGAAAGTAATAAATCCATTTTCTTCTTCTTCGTCTTATTACTTCTTATCCTTACTGCACCAATCGCAACCTCTATAACCAGTTTACACAAAACAGCCCTTACTGCCGCTATGATAAAGCCTCCGTCCTCTGTGCTTCCTTACTCAGCCTGATTCCCACACTTGAGCCAGGAAATAATTCTCTCCAGTTGGCACTAAATAATGATCCAAGCCCTCTGCCCAAACTTGAGCTCGAACTAGATTATTTTTCAATTCCATTTATGTCCGTAGCACTATACAGTCAGAGGTTTCTTCACGCTATACGTACTCAGACCCAGGCAGCGATCAAACTTTCAGTACCTACTAATACTTCTCATCACAGTATTGTTTTAACCCCCAAATTCATTTCAGCTTTTCATGGGACCAGGAGGCACAGGAATCTCATCATTCTTGCTAATTGCTTGATGACATAGCCAGACAGATGCTAATACAGCAGCTCTACCAGCAGATCTTCACCGTCGCCTTGGAGATGCCAGAGTCTTCTGTTCATCCCGAGGTCCCTGGTGTATTTTATTCCTCCACAGCATGGGCCAGGCTCCTCTCATTAGTCAGACCACTCCTGGCAGCAGCTGGTTAATCAGCTCAACTTGCTCGCCACCGAAACTTCCGGCAGCAACAGAAAGCCCTACACCGGGTGGGCGCAGCCTTACTCCACTCCAGCTGGTGTCTGTTTGCCAACTCCTCCCATCCATACAAAATAGTGTGCAAGCAGGAATGACGTGCTTTGGGGCTGTTGCTGCGCTCTTTGTAGCTGTTTGCACTCTGACTCGAAGTGATAAGTAAAAAGCTCACAGATTTCCCACGTCTAGCCAGCTAGGACTAATAGTGGTCACCACTGGCAGTAACCAACCACACCTGGCATTTCTACCTATCTGCAGTCTATTTCTCTGCTGTGGACATTTTATTACACTCTCAGTGAGGAACGAGACCTCAGGAAACCAGGCCACCTGGAGATGATGGCTTTGACCTTGTCTCTTGCTGGCCGGCAGCTTCGTGCTCACAGACCACATGCCTTTGCTTGCAGGCTTGTGCTCTGAGGGGCTCATCATAGAGTCGAAAACGTGTCATGCACCAATGCCACCTCCCCTACAGCTGCATGTGTATAGTACATGGAGCCCCTTCATGCCTTTCCATCACCCCACTCTGCAAAAAGAATCCCCTTCTCATGAACTCAATTGGTAGCCTCTTTGCAGGTTTCTTTATCTCCAGTAACATCATTCTGTAAACACCCCTCAAATAACCATGCCACTTTCCCTTCAATTCTGTGCCCTTATCCTAACTATTCCAGGGTTTGCCCTCACAATAGAATTAAACCAAATTGCTGGGCGTGGTGGTACATGCCTGTAATCCCAGCACTCAGGAGACTGAGGCAGGAGGGTCACCCTGAGTTCAAGGCCAGCCTGAGCTATATAGGAAACTCTTGCCAGCTACTACTGTACATAGTGAGACCCTATCTTTGAAAAAAAAGGTAACCTAATGACAAACAATCTAAATTTAAATTCTCAAAAACTTCAAACATCTGTAACCTCTTGGCATGTTTCCCGCTAATCACTCACCACTTGTCACCACATAAAAACTTACTGGCTACTCAGAACTCAGCATCCACCCTTGTAAGCTTAATCTGACTGAAGAATAGTCCGCCTATACCTCTGACATTCAAACAATTGCCTCAGCTGTCACCCCAAGTCAGAAAGCTATAAGCTTTATTTCCTGAAGCCATATTTCCTTTCATTTTTATTTCTGTAATCTGGCCATTATTTTCAGTAATTTAATTTCTGTGAGTAATCTCAATTGCAAGAAAATACCTACAAATAATGATCAGCCAGCTACAGTCACTAGTCAAAAACCATAACTGCACATAGCAGCCACTCCAATAGCATCTTCATGAAGAAAATAAACCCCTTGCTCATCATAAATTACTCAACTCCCTCCACTGTTGAATTCAATAGTAATTTCCAACTCACCATACTCATCAATCAAAACCCACCAACAATCTCATTAATAAACCTAATAACCAAGCACTTCCAATAACCACACTAGAACCTCAGGCCTCAGGATACTTCTCTCTAGCTATCACGGTAGCATAATCCAACACCAGTAATATCACCCTAAATAAATTAAAATATCATTGAGCCCAAGGAATTTTCACCAGCATTTAATATAATAGCGTACCCAATCCCATCACTTAAAATTAAACCCAGTCCTCCATAAATAGGTGATGGTTTTGAAGAAAAACTTACAAAATGTGTAATATATAAAGTATTTAATAAAAGCACAAAGAATATAGTCATAATTCCCATAAGGAATTTAACCATGACAAATGACATGAAAAATCATTGTATAAAAACTCTAGCAATATTAATGACCAACATTAAAAATCTCACCCCCTAATTCAGATTATCAACCATTTATTCTCTGGCTACCTGCCCTATCAGAGGTCTCCACATGATGAAAATCTTGGGCTCCCTCCTCTGGTTCTGTGTAGTCTTACAAATCGTCAGTGGACTCTTCCCTGGTTGGACGCTGCCCAGCGGGTGTAGCTGCCCCTTTTTCATCTGCTATATGTTTGCCTGAATGTGAACTGGGGCTGAATCCTGTGGTCCCCATGCAAACAGAATGGCAGTATTTGTGTGTTTATTTCTGCGTGTTGGACAGGGCCTTTGTTACGGCTCCTACCCTTTTCTAGAGACCTGAATTATTGGAGTTGTACTGTTGTTTTCAGTTACAGCTACAACATTTATGTTATGCCCTACCATGAGGACTAACAGAATTTCTTTATATCTTTTTTTCTTTTTGTTTTAACCGGGGATCGAACTCATGACCTTGCATTAGCCAGGCAGGTGCTTATGCTGCTGAACCATATCCCCAGCCCCGACAAACAGTATTTTGAGGAGCCACAGTTACTATTAACCTGCTATCAGCTATCATCTGCATTGGAACTAACTTGGCAGAATAAATCTGAGGCAGATTCTCAGCTGATAAAGCAACTGTAACATAATATTTTGCATTCCACTTTATCCTACCATTCATCATTGTAGCCCTTATAAGAATTCACCTATTCTTTCTCCATAAAACACCATCAAATAACCCATCTGGTATAAATAAGCTCAGACTGACAAAATTGCATTCTACTGCTTCCACCCAATGAAAGATATCCTAGGCTTTCTGTTCTAACTCTAGCACTACCTAATACTAGTCCTATTCTCCCCTGACATTCTAGGTGTTCCAGATAAGTAACTGTACACCCCAAGCCCCCAAAGGCTCCCCCCATATAAACAGTGGTACTTTTATTTGCACACACAGCCCAACGATCACTCAACGGTAAATGCAGAGACGTGTTAACGCCTGTTGTTTCAGTCCTTAGTCTAGCTATCATCCCTGTAGCCCACTCATCCAAACAGTGGGGTGTAAGTATCCACCCACTAAGCCAGTGCCTGTTTCGACTCCTAGTAGCAAATATGACACGAGTCAGAGGTCAGCCAGGCAGACACCCTTGGACATCCCTTGGACAAGTAGCTTCTAATATTTCTTCGTTCTAATTCTTAGGCCATTAGCAAGTTTGTTAGAAGTATGTCAGATGAATGGTCACTGTGTGAGCCACTTACTCTGGTCTTGTGAGAAATGGAGAAGCACTGTCTCGAGGGAAATCAAGGGACCAGCTCAGAACTCCCATCAGTACCCAAAGCTGCGGTTCTGCTTAACCCGTTCCTGACCCTCCCTCTTTCAGTGTTAAGTGTTATAAGTAAGTATGGAGAAGATAATGATTCCTCTTTTACCACATCTCATGCCCTG
>PVJX010034642.1:0-18789 GCA_004027295.1 Dolichotis patagonum | reverse complement strand
TTATGTTATTTTTCTTTGCATCATCTTGCAGGTGTTGAATTGTTATTTCCTGATTCTTTGTTATTTTTAAAAGATCTTGTCTTTCCTGCTCACTGGCTGCAATCTTATCTTTGAGGTCTGAAATTCTATCTTCACTTTCATTGAGGCGGTTTTTACAGCTTTCAATAGAATTTTTGATTTCCTGTATATCTCTTTGAATTGCTTTATGCATTCTGTTTGTTTCTTATATTGTTCATTCAGGAATTCTATCTGTTTGCTTTGTTCCTCTAATTTTTTAGCTGTGTTTTCACTAGATGCGTTCACTATTTCTTTCACTATTTTTATCAATTCTTCTTTTACCTGGGCAAGTATTTCTGATTTGAATTTCTCCATAGCTTTCCCTACTTGCATATTTATTTCATTTGATATCATTTCAGACATTTCAGGTGTATGGCTTCTTTTTTCTTCTATGTACACAGCTTCTAAGCTTTCTTGGAGAGGGCTAGAGCTTTGAGCCTGCCTTTTGGTCTTTCCTTTTGTCATTTTTCTATATTTCCTTGCTTTGAGCAGTGTTCCAATGCTTTCTCTGCATGTGTGGCGAATTACCTCTTGCACCCTCGGTTCCTGGAGGGGCAGTGGCTCCCCCACAGGCTCCTGGCTTCCTCACAGGGTCCTAACTCCCCTCTGTGGGCTCCTGCCTCCCTAAGTTGTAAGGCAGATGCTGGGCGTGGTCAATCTGGAGCCTGTGGAATCTCAGGCAGGCCAGGCCACCGTACTTTGTCCCAGGCAGGTCTCCAGGAGGTTCCCTGCGGGTGAAGGGTAGGCCTACAGGTCCCAAAGAGTCAGGCCAAAATGCTGGTTTCTGCAAAGTTCCCGGTCCCAAACAGACCTGGCCGAGATGCCAGTCTCCGCAAAGTTCCCAATCCAAACAGTGTAGGCCACTCTGCGGGTCCAGGAGGTTCCCAGTCCCAAAGAGTCAGGCCACGATGCTGGTCTCTGGGAGATTTCCTGTGGGAGAAGGACGGGGCTATGGGCCCAAACAGACTTGGCCAAGATGCCGGTCTCCGGGAAGTTCCCTGCGGATGAAGGGCAGGCCTACCAGTCCCAAACAGTCAGGCCGAGATGCCAGTCTCCGCAAATTTTCCAGTCCAAACAGCCCAGGCCACTCTGCAGGTCCGGGAGGTTCCCGGTCCCAAAGAGTCAGGCCGCGATGCTCCAGTATTATGTTTTCCAGATGCATCCATTTTCCCACAAATGCCTCAAATTTGTCATTCTTTATAGCAGAGTAATATTCCATTATACATACATATCTCATTTTGTTTATCCAGTCATCTATTGATAGGCATACAGGCTGCTTCCCAGATGCAGCTATTATAAATTGTGCTGCTATAAACATACTGCTATAAATATTGCAGTAGTATGATAACTTTAGTTCTTTGGAGGAGATACCTAGCAGAGAAATAGCGGGTCGCATGGAATTTCTAGTTTTAATTCTTTGAGAAATCTCCATACTGATTTCCATAATGTCTGTACTAATTTACATCCCCACAACAACGCAGTAGAGTTCTTTTTTTTCACTGCAGTCATTCTTTTTGGAATCTTAGTATTGTTTTAATTTGCATTTCTCTTAATGGCCAGCGATGTGGAGCATTTTTTCATGTATTTGGTAAGTATCTGCATTTCTTCCTCTGTGAAGTGTCTGTTCATTTCTCTTGCCCACTTCTTGACAAGATCTTTAATTTTAGGCAGTTTAATCTTTTTGATATCTTTGTATATTCCAGATATTAGTCCTCTGGAGCATAGCTGGTAAAAATGTTTTCCATTTCTGCCGGTTGTCTCTTTACTCTACTGACTGACTCTTGTGCTTGGTTGATTCTTGCTGCTATTTCCTGTGCAGCTGAGGTTCCGTTTAGAAAATCCTTTCCTACACCTACATCTTCAAGTGTTTTTACCAATTTTACTTTCAGAAAAATTTAAAAATTAAATTTTTAAAACTCTTAGAAAACTAGAAATAAAAAGGCATTTCTTAATCTACCTGGGTATAAGCAAAATCACCTATTTTGAAGTTCATACTTAATGGTAAAATGTAGAAAATATTTCTTTGAAAAATCTTCACATCTCCATTACACGTGGGTTCTCTGAGGTGCCTGGATCCTCCTCATGTGCCCACAAACTTAGTACGGTTCCTGACAAACAGGAAGGACGCCACTCACATTCGCTGGCAGAGTTCCTCAGTGCTAAAATGCAGGTTACATCCAAGTCACTGAGAAGTTCTGATTCCCCATTTAGCTCAGAAGGACACCACATGAAATTTGAGTATCGCATATGGGTTGCACTGCAACATTTAAGAAATTGCAAATTGCTCTTGTATCTCCTCAACTTTATGTATTGTCACTTAGATCTATAATGTCCCCCAAAGCCTCCTGTGTTTACATGGTGACTGGATCATGTATGTTCAGAGCTGAGGTGGTGTCTGGCTAGAGACAGGTCACTGTGAGGGTGGTGGTGGCCTAGAAAGGTGCATCTCCCTACACTGCTTCTCCCACCTATCTCTGCTTCCTGCTGCCAGCGGTGAGCAGCTGTCCTCTGACCAGAGCACAGTACGGTGCCCTTTCTGCCGTGAAGTCAGCCGATGATGGACCAAGTCCTCTGGCAACTGCAAGCTGGAATGCAAACCTCTCCTCCCTTGATTTGTGGGTGTTAAGAATTTTGTCCCGATGAGGGGAAATGACTAAGACACTGCCTAATTATTATATCTCCAACTTGTTTTCATCTACATAATCCCTCTCAGAATCAGCTCTTTCCCTAATAAATGGGAATAATAATAATAATATGCTTGACCCACAGTGTTATCATGAGAGCTAAATGAATGCTTATGAAGCAGTTAGCACAGTGCTAGTTATGGTTAAGTGCTTGAATTTATTAGTACCCTTAGGCCTGTTTCAGATCTCCATAGTTTCTAATGTCTTTTATATAAGAGCAACTTCTCAAAATCAAGTTTGCTAAAAGGATATACAATGGATCTGAAATATACTGGTGGCTTTAACTAAGCTTCATTCATTTATTCATTCATTTTTTCACTCATCATCCGGCAACCATGAATTTCATACCTGCTTTGTGTCACTTACTTTACCAAATATTGGGAAAACAGAGATGATTAATGACTAAGATACGATTCTAGCTTTGCAGGACCTCACAGCATGCCTGAAATCACTGGGAAGCACAAATACATTTTTATTTGAAAAAAAAACTACATTGGTAACCCTATTTTTATACCTCATTCATGCAAGCAAGATACCCTGACTGTATTCAAGACGCAATCAACATAGGAAAAAGAAACCAACTCCATGAGAGACCTTTTCAGAAGAACTTTAGCCCAGCACTTGGGTAATTTCACCTAGCTATAGTAGCTGCTCTTAAAGGACAGAGAGTAAATTAAAGGCATGGTATTCAAGCTGAGGAATGGCCTAGGAAGTTATTGTGAACTGAAGAACCCATTTCAAGTGCGGGCCCTGGCCACCAGGGAGATAGGATTCCCACGGGAAACTACCAACCGAATGCGTATCTCATGAATCCAGGTTCCCACAAATGGGGCCTCAGTGCTACTGGGATCTGGGAGCATGAATTTAGGAATGAGGGACAACAAAAGGGAGGTAATAAAGAGCAAAACACTAGGAAGGAGAGATGTCAGGGATGAGAGCCTCAAATTATAGGAAAATGTTTTGTACCCTACGTTACTAGAAAGGTTGAGAAATTTGGTATATTCAGAGCATATTGTTTGATGCTGGTTATAGGTATAACAGAGTCTATCACATTATGAATCACTCAGCACCACTGGAGAGCTATTGTAATGTTTGGAAAAGTTTTTGCTTCATAAGTCTTCACTTCTTGGGGAAGAAGACAAAAAGCCAAATCTTAGCAGAACATGGTGGTGCACACTTGTAATCTCAGCAGTAGGGAGACTAAAGCAGGAGGATCCCTGTTAGTTCAAGGCCAGCCTGGGATACAAAGTGAGTTCAAGGGCAGCCTGAACCATATAGAGAAACCCTGCCTCAAAAAAAAAAAAAAAAAGCCAAAAACCAGGTGTCTCAACTCCCCAGTTGCTAAGATGTAAGCATAAGACCCAGGTCCACCAACCCAATGCAGCCGTGTAAGATTTGCACCCAAAAACAAACAACGGGTATGGCCCATAGCAGTGCAACCTGTAATCCCAGCATTCTGGAAGGCTGAGGTAGGAGGATCAAAAGTTGCAATACAGCCTAAGCAACTTAACTACTTAGTGAGACCTTGTCTCAAAATTAAATCTTTTTTTAAAAAGGGATAAGGGTATAGCTCAGTTTGAAGATCCTGGATTCAATCTGAAGTACTAAAAAATAAATAAACAAACAGACAAACAAAAGCTTGTAAAATTCAAGAGAATCTTACAAAGTTTATCTAAGTCTTAGGGGGCAGCGGGGTGGAAGGCCCTGGCGTCTGGTACCATATGTTAGCAGTCATACGTGCCTGGTGTTGACTAAGCTGTAGAGTTGTGACACGGGGTATCACAAGTGGTCTTCTTGCCAGCAAAGGTATCACAAGTGGTCTTCTTGCCAGCAAAGGCATCTATAGCCTGGCTAGTCCTTTCTATGGTAGTGTAACCCTCAAACCAGAGTTTCTGACTCACCAAAAGATTGAGGGGCTTTTCTGTTTAAACCAGGATTACTGGGTTCTTGCAATCAACAGTCACTACACATACACTGGGTTACACTAGGTCCGAAAAGGCTCAGCTCTGAGTCAGAACAGAAGATGCTATGATTTGAGACAGACATAGACACCCAGGAGCAACCCTGGGTCACTGAAAGCTGTCTCTCAGTAAAGGTAAATGAGACAAGGCAGATGGCTTCACTGGCAACCAGGTCTTGATCACCAAATCCTGTTTGAGTGAAACGTGACTTAACTCAGAGCTCTATGTATTATGTTGTTTTGTCCTATCCAGAAGGTTCTGGAGCCAGGACCAGCTTGCAGTCTACTAGATGGAAGATTCAGGGAGAGAAGAAAACGAGAACTTGAAGAAACGAAGCCAAGTAGGCTTTACCCCACCTTTCAGGTCCACTTCCCCATCCGAAATCTACACTAACACGCTGAGTTCTCCTGAAAGCCCGCGTTTTCAAGAGAAACCTACAGCACAAGGAAGGGAAAGGGGAAGCCAAATTCTCACTTACTCCCAGATAACCACCCTCTCTGCTTTGAGACAGCAAATGCTTCACTTTCTGCTTACCCCTGCAGCTGCTAGGAACTCTCACGATTCCTGAGATAGGAGAGACACTTCATTTTCATTTCTTCCCCAGTACTAAAAGGCTGAACATCAGAAGTCCAAATGCTTATACTTCTGTGGAAGAAAGGTGAAAAGCTCCCTTCCTTCTTGGGGGAAACAAAGCTCTGAGGTAAGAAGATGAAGAAGGCCCACCTCTGCCTTCAGGGGGGGAGACTGAGTGAGAGACAGACACAAGTCCCCCAAGGGAATTAACGCTGCCAGCCACAGCAGCAAAGTATTCTGGAAGCTACGCTCACCTTCCTCGCAGGTGCGAGGGGAAAGACTTTCAAGTACTTTCCAGGGGGGAAAAAAGTAGTATTTTAGCCTTTATGCATAAATAGAACTTTCATAAGAAAATGAAGATAGGAAGAGGAAGCAACATAAACACAAACAAAGAAATGTACAACTGCAAGTTGTTTTCCGGAAACACTCAATACCCACTAGGTTCGAATATAGTTTGTACATGATAGAGATTGGGAGTAGTGTGGTTAACCAAATGCTCTCTTCACTTCTAAATTAGAGAGAGACTATACTTGTTAAATGAAAGGTTATGCTATTAGAGTAACTAAAAAGTAGAAGTAGAGTAGAAGAAAAAGAAAAAGGAAGAAAGAAAGGTCTTAAAACCTTCCACACAATCAATACCCTATCCACTGAACTCTTCAAAAATCTCTGACAGCTCTCTTAAACATTGCTTGACAAAACACAATTCTTTAAAGGGGATTCTTTAAGATTTAATGAAACTATTTTATTTCAATACCATTCACGTGATGATGGTGAGGAACCTAAGACAGACTGAAATGCTGCTGAACTGTGAAGAGAAGGAGGTCTTGAAAGGGAAATATTCAAACTGGAGACACTGGATTTATGGTCTGGACTGTCGCAATGGCTAAATGTTCAGGATACTCCAATTTCCTCTTGCCTGGTTCACACACTTCTAGTTCCTTCCCTAACCTCACCTAAGCCCTCTTTGCCTCCCAGCAAGTGGGAAATGTCCCTCTTAAAGAGATCAAATGAAACAGGGAGAGAAATGATATATTTTAGTCTGAATTCCCCATCTTTCAGAAAGGAGGCAGCATTGACCTAACTCAGCACTATATACCACACCTTTCAGCTGGTACCTTTGTGTACCCTCGACCCATGCCAGCAACCCAGCCCCATGTCACCCACTCTCCCAGGCTTCTTAGAACTCAGATTCCCAAGACAAAGGACAATTGAGGCCCAGTTAGTGCTCAAGTTTACTGAGAATTAAACCATAGGCAGATACCATCAAAACACATCTCACTTGTGACCTTTCACAGCCAACGAATTGGAAGGATTTTCCTTTGCGGGGAGATTGAATTTAAAACGACTTCCCAGGAGCAAAAGGTCAGCCCATGGAATCATGATATCCAGTTAAACACAGCTAAATAGAACATTTTAGCATGACAATAAATGGAGTTATATTTAGCTGATTTGGGAAACTATCTGGTGGGGAAAAGTGCAGACTCCTCATCCCCCGCCCCCTAAGCTGGGAAAAGTAATGGAGTAGAGCAAAGCAGCACAGAGGTGACATTTTTTACCAAATCTGTCCAGTGAGACCATTTTTGCTTTCCCAACATCTAGCATGTTCTGAGTAGAACGTGTTGGTTGAATTGCATAAAGGTTATATTGTTTTCCTGACGTACACATGAAATTCCAGTCATTAGCATGGCTGGAGCAAGATGGGCTCCAGAGGGAGAGAACATACCCTCAAATAACTCTAGGCAGCTTTGATTTCTAGATATGTACGAGGCGAAAGCACATTAGCCAAGCTGGCTTTGATAACAAATGCATTCTTCTTTGACAAGGAAAGACTGAAGGAAAAAAAAAAAAGAGTTGGCACCCCTTTCCCTCTTAACTTGAAATGCCCCCATGCCATTTTGAAATAGACTCATATTTTGCTGTTGTTAACTAACAGATGGTTTTGTTAGCCAGTGACTGTGTCTCTAAATAACTTCCAACAATAAAAAGCTGTGACACATGAGAGCCGAATGGGGACCATAAGTGGTAGCCTTTTACCTCCAGAATCTTACCTTGTCGTCCATTCTGAAACTTGATGTGTGTAATTGCAGCCACTGGGAAGATGTGGAGTGCTATAGCATCACAGATCCGCCAATAGTTAGAAGAGATTACAGGTGTGTGTTGTTTTCTTAGAAGGGAAAAATATATTTAATTGAAACCAATTTAGGCAGCAAGAACCCTGTGAGTTTAGAGTGAGAATGTTTTCAAGGAAACACCATTTCATCCTGGCTCTGAAAGACCCACTCCCAGGCTTAGCGTGCTACCTGATAGGGAATCACTGTTTACACTTGTGCCCCTAGACCCTGTCTACTGCACAGTGAACTGGTTCTTGGGGTAAATATAATCCCACAGTGGCTTAGCAAAAATCAGCAGCCTCCCCTGAGGGTCCAGCTGACATTCGCTTTCATTTCTGGTGGTCACACTCTCTGCTGATAAGGTCTTTTCATACAAAGTGACACTCTAACATTTTATCTTTCTAAAAATCTCACTTAATTGAGCTACTTCTAATGTTGCTACTTAGCTTTTATTCTGCCTAGGGACAGTCCAAAACGGAATGACACAACCTATTGGAACACAACATGGAGCATTGCTATTGAGCATTGCTAATCTCACAGAACCGACGCTCAGGCTCCAAGGCCTTACCTCCTAAATGGCAGTATTGGCCCAATCTACTCTGAGTCAGCTCTGAGCCTGGGAAGGCCTGATACCATAGAAATAAGAATGTGAGTCAGTAAACATGGCCTACTTCAAACACGGGAAACCTGACACAGCAACCACCCTACTTCTCCAGCTTTCTCTTGCTCTTTTCGCTTCATAACTACTAAGCTGCCACAGTTTTTTTTAATATCTTCATCCAGTCTCTATAGTATGATGCGCTGATCTATTGTGTCTGCAGTCCAAAGCCAGTTCCATTTTCTGCTTCGTGATGTAATCTGTCACCTTTGGATCTAAGAATTCCATAACAATATTAAGCCTGGCTCTGAAACCACCACCTCACTCTACACTCCACCAGGATAGATGGTCTCTCATCCACCCATCATCATGCAACCCTATTCTGCCCAGACCCCTCTCAAACCATAAATCACCCCCAAAGTCCATAGCTCCAAGGGGTCTAAATAGGCACAGATTATACAGGATATTTTCTTTTAGATGCAGCTAGAATATTATTGCAGTGACGCCATCACTGAGGCTAGCAGATAATAATTAACTGAACTATAATAAGGCCAAGAGGAAAGATAGCAAATAATCGCATTCAAATAACATTTTTGACAAGACTTGACTAATTGATAAAAGGAAACCAAAAGAGAGAAGTAAAGGTGTACTTTCACATTTCTGGTTTAAAAAGATACTGCATTCTGGGCATAATAAAAGAGTAAGAGAGGAAGAGTTTGGAATTTGAAAATGACTAGGACAAAAGCTAAGTCGCACACGTCTTGCTCTTACTGAGTTATTTATCAAGGCCTGCCAGGCATAGTCCTTTACTGAAAAGAACTTGTGGTCATTCTCCCACACAAATAACAAAGTGCTTGTTTACATCATGTTCTGGTAATAATCAATAGTACATAAGTTTAGATAAGCTCTTCCTTGGCCCTTTGGAAAGCTGCACATGGTTTAGTGGTGAAAAGAATTCTAGATCAAGAAAGATAACTCATGTCTTAGGATTGGAACTACTGCTTACAAGCTGTAGGACATAAGGCATGAAGTCAGCTGAGAGGGTTCAAGAAAATAATATTTGAAAATGATACTCCAGTTCTAATATTTTATGACTATAATGAAGTGCAAGGAGATCAAGTTGAATTTGCCATGGATGTATGCAGCTAATTCTTAGAGCTATAATTCCCTTTATTTTGTATTATTTCTCCTCAAATATTGAAAATAAAAATACTCGGGAGACAAAATTTTGGAAGAAAATATGTGGGAGACTCTATAGTAGTGGTATCAGAAGCTGCATGAAACAGAAAAGCAAAAGTAAATGGGTTACTTACTCTAAGAACACATCAATTCCACTTATTTCTGAGCTACCAGTCAGCACCCAGGTATTAGAGAAACATAGACATTATTTGAAAATTCTGTACAAATATGTGAGACTAGTGATATAGGGAAATGAATCTCCCAACCTACTGGATGTCCCAGTATGAGTTTGTGTTCTCTAAAATCGAAGAATGAATTTTAGGAACAACGGAGGTTAAAAGCAGAACATATTTATTGAGAGAGACAGAAAGGGTCCTGAGTGGGTTGCCAAAGACTGTCTTTTCTAGGACTTTTACAGAGGAAAATCACAAGGTGAGATGAGTCCAAAGTAGAGAAAATATGTGAACTCAAAAGGTGGAAATACAGTGGGACAGAACTATGGTCAACCAATAAGATTAACTGCTCAGGTAAAATTGATTAAACGGGGAACGAATGGGGAAGCAAGTCACGTAGCAAGCAGGCATGCTTAAAGAGCAATGATTCTGGGGCCGGGGATTTAGCTCAGTGGCTTAAGCGCCTGCCTGGCAAGCATGAGGTCCTGAGTTCGATCCCCGGTACCAAAAAAAAAAAAAAAGCAATGATTCTTCCTGTAGGGGTTTGGGATGGTGACTCCTGGCTCCCTCATCTTGACAGAGATCTATTGAAACTATCAATTCATTTGTTTGATCTTTTGTCTTGAGGCCTGGCCCACAGCAGGAGGTGTCTCTCTCTCCTTCCCCCCCACCCATAGTTGCAAAGGTATCTGGTCTTCTGCACTGGCTCCTTTGAGGACCTATTCCTGTCTGACTGCCTAAAATATTTCTATCTAACTCACTTGCCTGTAACATTAAGGCATCTTTCATCTGCATAAATTATCAAAATGTATAGTAGGGAAATCTTTATTAAATCTCTGGCTTTTGAATTCCATTTCTCTGTTTATAAATAGTAACAACCAAAGCTACCCAAGATTTTGGTGAAAACATAGCACATTTTTTTTTTTTTTACGAAGCACTTAGTTTAATGCCTAGCAAGTTATGCTCAATACATGGAAACAACTACTGCAGCTATGACTGGGAATCACCTCCTACATGTGATCTAAAGATTGTCAGGCAATTTGATACCAAAACTTGAGCTACCAATGGTGTGTGGAAAAACTTAAAGGGCACCCAACCATGCCAGTTAATCTCAATTGTCAATTTGGCAGGATTAAGAGACTCCTACAGAAGTGACTGGGTCATGGAGAACCTATTTAACCGTAGTAGGGAGCCAAACGTGTAGTTGGGGGGGTGCAGTTGGGGAAGGTGTATCTCTGGGGTCACGACTGGCAAGTGTGTCTCTTGCCGGTGCTCTTCTCCTTTGCTCCGTTCCCTGGCTGCCTTGAGGTGAGCAGTTTTGGTTCCCAAGGCCTTTCAGCCATGATGTTCCTGCCACAGAACCAGCTGACCAGGGACTGAGCCCTCTGGAACTGTGAGCCAATAAACCCTTTCCTCCTTTAAATTGTGTAGATCAAGCATTTATTCCCCAGCAATGAGAAAGCTTCCCAATACAATGACCTAGACTCACTGATCTCATGGACTCACTACTGTTATTTACGGTTTACCTAGCATAGTAGCCCAGCAAAATTCACGTGTAGTCATCATTTACCAAATACAGGGAGTGAATATAGCACTTCACATCACCACCAGCCCCCTAGCAAAGTGTCATATTAGCTGTACTCAAACAAGTTGGAACATTTAATGGACTAAAGTCATTGTCTGTGAACAAATCAGCATCACAGAACATCAAAGAAAACAACCCAGCTGTACCTCTGGCCTTTTCCCTTACAAAAACAGGGGCTGAGAAATCCCAAGATATGTGACCTTGGATAACCTTGGGGCCAGGCGAAGACCCTTCCCTCAAAGATGGCCTTGTGCTCTCTCTTTCAGAAAAATGACAAGTATGAGCAATCTGCCATTTTCACACAAAAATAAATATTTCTGAGAGTGATTGTACATATAAACAGGACAAATAGAAAAACAAGATGTACTTCCAAAAAAAAGACAACCTGTGTTTTGAATAAAAAGCAACCCACGTTTTTCCCACACCCCTAGTCACTAACTAAAATCTTTAAGTGAAGATTTCATGTCATCCTGCAAATAACTTTCAGACTCATCTGCCATAGTTATAAGTATAAAGTTACTGACAACCCACACACACACCCACAGAAGTGATGAGGAAAGTAATAGCAATAATAATAATCCTGAACAATAATAAAATAAATTATAAAGAAATTTCAAAGAAAGGGTGAACAATCGCAGGTTCGGGACAGACAGGATCAGAGAGATTCCACAAAATTTGGAAGCAGACACTATGAGAACATCTCTTCGGGCACATCCTTTGGTCAGACCTGTTTCAGTGCTTAGTATTAAAGTCCACTCACTGCAGATTTAAAGTGCTGGGACGGGTGGGTGGGCTTACCTTAGACAGGTATCTGAGATGAGCAGGGAAATGCAAATGAGTGTCCCAGCAAGACAGCAAGGAAGGAGAGCAGAGAGACCCCCAAGGACATGTGGCAGGGCTAAGAACAAAGAAAGGGGAAGGGTTGCTGGGTGAAGCAAGACCACGGTTTCTACCACAGCCCATCTCAGAGACTCTGGGAATGGGACAGAAACAAGCCCTGCTTTGCAAGCCCATTTGTGTAATAATTTGATTCATGTTGTCAACGCAGCGTGAAAATATATCACTAAAACATTTTAATTTGTCTTTTTTAAATTTTATTTTAAAAAGGAGTAAAATTAAACACAACAAAACAGAACAGAACAGGACATAAGAAAGCATAAATTTCAAAGCTAGACAACCAGAGATCTTCACTATCTGTCATATTGTCTCTTGTTTTCTTCCAAATGGTTGTCCATATCTTTGCATATGGGGAGGTCATACTAAATAACATAGCCAATCTTTTCACAAGATGTGTAGTTCACTGGCTCCCACTTGCTAGGCAGGGGGGAGGGGGAGGGGGACACGGGACCGGGGACAGAACGACATGAGATGTCTGATTCTCAGCCTGCGCGCTGGCAGGATCACAGCCACCCCCCAAAGAGAGGAGGCATTCCTTGCTCTCCCGGCACCCCGAGTCAACCGCATGGTGCAGGTCCCGAGGCACCAGGGTCTGTCCCCTGCAGGCCCCCCAAAGTCCGCCAAACTCACCTGCTATCTCTTTCCAATGAATTGACCATTCCATTTCCAAAGTTCTGAAATGGCCAACAGACCACAGAAAGAATTCTCTTTAGGCTCCTGTTTGAAACCAGCAGCTACAGCGATCTGCTGGCCTTGCTTCAGGGCCACAACATTTTAATTTGGAAAAAAATATACCTTACATAAGCACACAATCTAAAGAAAAGCCTCTTCCTGGCCTGCTACTAAGAGCATTCTATTCACAGTGGCGGCGGCAGCACTGCCATGCACACCTTGTCACCACAAAGCACAGATAATGGCTTCAGAACACACTGCAAGGCACCCGCCCTCATGTACCAGGGCAGGAAGAACAGGAAGGTGACGGCAGATCCTGCAGTGAAGACCAGAATCCTTCCTAGGATGTCAGGGAGGTGTTAAAAAGGCAATAGTTCCCACCAAAAGATCTGCTACTCACTAAACTGTGATAATTCAACTGCCCAAAGCAAACAAAAATACAGTGATTACAGTTCATTAAACAGTGGAAACTGTGAAAGGCAGAATTCCTCACGGCACTGGAAAGAAAGACGTTGATTAAAAGATGTGCAAAAGGAATCATAATACAATAATAAATAGTATTATATGCTTTAATGAATAGTGAAATATGGCTGTGTCTGTTTTCTTGTTTCTGTAAGCATACATGTGCTTTTAAAGCACAGCTGTGTACTTGTCTCTATGTGTACAGAAAAGGGCAAACATAGGACACCATGAATAAGCAAATGAATCCAGAAAAGGTAGTTAAGAGTACCAACAAGGCCTGTTCAACACCAGCAGTCACAGATAATAGCCACGCAGGAAAAAAAAATTTATCAGTCCCAGAGGAATATACAAAAACGAATTAGAAAGAAGAGGTGACATCACGTTATACAATGAATAATTAAAACCCCCAAAAGCAGAATTAACTGAGCAAACTTGATCTTTCATTTTCTGTGAAGAAAGCCTCTGGGTGACTGCTAGTTAGATTCCAGTGATGCTAAAACTAAATCACTATATCACAACGGTAGAACAACATCTAATTGTAGGCAGGGAGGACTCCAGATGCCAAAGCATGTAAGAAGTCAAAGATTCTTAAGTTCTCACTATTAACCAGTAAGTATGAGACTTAATCATAATTTCATCGTCATGATCACAGACTTGGGTTTCACTCAATGTGGGCCGGATAACTAACTGTTGCCTCCTTATCAAGGATCAATTTGGATTCTGTGTCTCTAGGTAGATTTCATTGTTTTTCCCCATGTCTGATTTTGCAACTCAGAAGATTACTGCAACTCTAGAAATAGTATCATCTTAATTATAGCAACCAGGAAGGCAATCTTGAGAAAGGTATAAAATTAAAATTAAGAGAAAGGATATAAATAGAAATAATGAAGAAACAAATGCAAATCTATAGTATTAGAACTTCTGTGAACAGTTTCAGTGTAACTGTTTTTCCATAAGTTTTGTGATCACCGTGATATTTCTCATCATACTGAGGGGCATGCTTAAAACACTGAAGAGAATAAAACATATTAAGTATATGAGTTTAATTAAAAGTGAGAAAGTATGATGAAATATGTAATCTATGGCTATGTTTGGGATGTTTATTTTGATAAAGTTACATTTTTTCTTATTAAATAGTTTTAGCAGACTAAAAATATTTAGACCCGAATTCAGAAAGATTTTTTTAAGTAAAAGATCAAATAATAATCATATTAGGTTTGCAGGCCAAACTCTCCCCATCTTAGTTAGTTGGCTTTGTAATTGTAGATAAAGGAAATCACCAGTCAAACCAAATCAAAAGGTTCTTATGTGTTCCAATAACACTTTAGGTACAAAAATAAGCAGCAGCAGGACTTGATCTATGGGTGCACCATAGCTTTCCAACTCCTAAATTAGAGAAATACGACAGTTTTACATTTTAAAGTCTAGTCTAGATACATGCAAAAAGTGAATGAACTTGCCATTAAACAGAGATAAATGATGTTGAATATTTTTTCCACATGTAAAATTCCCAGAGGTATGAAAAAAAAAGCCTCCTAACTTCAAATCCAATCTCCTGCCAACCAGAGAATTTTTCTGAAGTCTTGAATTTTCCCTTTCTTTTTTCCTATCTAATGCTGATAATGAATCAGTGTTCCTGACACCTTTCCAAGTTAGAAAATGTTTCTTGCATTCATTACTTCATAAGGCAAAGGGTCACCAAATTGAGTCCCATCAGTAAGTTTTCCTTCATTATAAACACACATTATTTATTACTCTGAAAGAAGGTAGGGAAAGTAGAGAAGAGAAAGCCCAAAAGGACATACAGAAGCATTCTGAGACATCAGTTTCCCAAGAACCAGGAAACATTTAGAGTTACACAACCATCTGAAATACTAAATAAAATGAAAAAGAAAAATCATTTAATTAACACCCTTATAAATATAAATTCTATGTAAAGCAAGAACCTTATCTGTTTTAGTTATTCTTATTGCACTAATCCTAGGGGGGAAAAGATTAGAAAATAGGTAATACTCAAAAATATTTGCAAAATAAATCAAATAAATAAATGCATCCATGCATGTGAGTGTGAGGGTCCAGTTTCGCTATGCTGGTTGGTCAAGGGATCCCTAGGCTGAAGTGGAGTCTGGCCTGGCACTCATGGAAGCAAACACAAAGATGAAATGAGAAGAATAAAAGGTGTGGACTTTTCTGAGAGGGACACAAAGACCAATAGAGTGGAGAAGCTTTCATGTCACGATGATGATCTGACACCATGAAAGGAAAGAGGGGAGGAAAGATGACTGGATAGCAAGTATCTCAGACTGCAGTGCAGCTCAGGGAAGTCCCAGCAAGACAAGGGGACCCCTGGAGGAAAGACTCTCCCTTAGAGGAGTCTAGCAGGTACTGGGCAGAAGTGACCTGCCTCTGCAGCACCTGGTCTCACAGCCCCCACTGTGACTGGCTGGGCGCAGCCCTGGAAGAGCCTGGCACGGGTCCCGAAGTGGCAGCACCAGAAACCTGTGCTGACCGCACTCTCGAGCAGGAAGTCCAAGTGTCGCATCCCATGGCCAGAGAAACCAGAGATCCCTACCTTCAATAATGATGATTAGGTCAGACTCAATTCTAATCCTGAATTTTCTTTCTATCATTTCTTTCTGTCATGAAGTCTGTGAATTTTGTATCTGTAAATGCAGGTGGACATTCTTCTCTTCCCATTCAAATGTGGGAATGAATTTGAAGCCTTTCACATCTATAAATGTTTCTTTCATCAAGAAAGTTGACAGGTGTCAACTTCTAAAATTATACAGAGAACAGGTATCTCTATATGCCAATGGCATCAAAGACCACAAAGCCATTCCATCAACTTTCCAATATCCTCCACTTAAGTGCTAAGCTTTCTGTAAATATCCATGTCTAGCTTGTAATCTAAAGCTGGCATTTCTTTGTTTCCACCCTAATTCTGAGACACTTCTCCTTTCTCTCAGTCCAAAGAAATGGACAAAATACACAATAAAAAATAGCTATGTATTTCATAGAGATACAACTTTTTAAATCATGCAATATATAGTAACCACGTAATACTATAGCACAGCTAGTGAAAAGCGCTAATGAAATGCAAATAAATGTGATGGAAATTCAAAGAAATGAGAGGTTATTTCCCAGGGGGAGCATTTATAGAGAAGATGGCCTGGAATGTGAGTCTTGAAAGAAGAGTTGTACCCATGAAGATTAGGTGAATGCTACCAACAGAAGCAATCACAGGCACAAAAACATGGGGCTAGGAAAGCATAACTTTGCTAAAAAACCAGAAACCAAAAAACCAAGTCAGTGCCTAACAGTTTTTATGGCAGCTGATTAACTGACAAACATCAGTTAGTTCTCCGGTTGCTAAGATTTAAATCTAAGACACTGCCAACATGTTCATTGCTGCTAGATGTACTTATGAGTGTTTGTCCACAACCCCTAACATCAGAAAATTTTGCATGAGTGTAGACCTAAAGATAGTCCCTTGGCCATGAAGCCCATTCTCTCTCCCTTGAGGATAAATGTCATTAGCATGTACAACACATGTATAACACATGTTAAAAAACAAACTGAAGATACCTATAAACTGTAGCTTTGCATGACAGACAGAGTGTTTAGAAATGAGTTTAAGAGGGTGTCATTAGTTCAAGTTGTGTCTCTGACACCGAATAGCTGCTCTTTGACTGATCTCAAAATGAACACATTCTCCCCGTACAGTGTTCCATTAGTGATTTTAATTGCATGCTAAGCTTTATAATTTGTTGCTGTCATTTAGGTTCATGCTCTGTACTAATATTTATTCTGCATATTATATAACACCTTATTAAGTTTATTGCCCGCTTTCTATAAACTTTTTCATCTGACTTGCCTGGGAGAAGCTAACTTACGTTATCTACTAAAGGCAATGCTTAAACATAGTTCTTCTTAATATGGTCAACAGTTTTACAACTGTTCAAATCCTTACAAGGGACAAGGAAATGGCTTACTTCCTAAGCAGAAAAAAACCTGTAAATACATCTTAATGTGGGAAATTTATATGTGGAGGACCACCAATCACAGAAATGGTAATTACACGTCTTCCATGGAGCTGCCTCTCACAAATGGAACTAAAACTTCAGCTCACATCCAAGAGGTGGAGGAAGGCGCTTCGCTGAAATGCCCAGCACAGTGTCTCTGATATAGTAGATCATCATAGTTTTCATGGAAGAAATATAGCAATAGACACATATAGCAATGTTTTCTTTCTAATCCCTGCATTGCATCATATCATATGGTGAAATCACAGGAAATCACAATGGTGGTAGAGACACAAATCCAGAATGTAACTAGAGAGCAACAACAAATTCCTCATCGTTATCTCACTACATATCCTTTTCTCCCCTATAGACATCCTTTAATCCTTTCTCTACTCCTTTCGAAACCTGACTCTTTGATGCACAACCCCTGCTGAATATTTGCAACCCGAATATTAAGCAGAATATGTGAGCCGTTGAGAGCACTTCTGTGGGGCTTGCCTCTCATCTCGTGTTTCCCAATTTCTTTCCTGGAAAAAAAATCTCCAAAACATGAAAACACAAACCCACAGAGACTACTCTCCCCCACCAATTAAAACCATAAAAGAAAATTTTTTTATTCATTAAAGGCCAGATATAATTACTAGGTGATGAAAATTCCTTAGGCAATAGATACATTTTTTTTCTTAAAAACACAACTTAAATTATATAAAAAAATCTATGAAGGCAAACATTGCATACTTATGCCCTAGAGATACGTGATGGGGTGGTTGGCTGGTACAGTGGTCCCTTTTACATCATTGGCCTGAGCCATATAAATTACTGTTCCAACCTTCAGGGCTTGCTTGGCAAGATCAAGATCCAGTCACAGGAAATGGTCTGACCCACGAATTCTCACAGATAAAAATGAAGTGTGCCATGGCCTTCTTGCTAATAAGCACTGTCAGAATGGAGCAAGCATGGGCTGGAGAGCCAAGGATACCCAGGTTTGAATCTCAGCTCTTCTGCATAGTATTTTATTCACTCCCGCTGTGCCTCTGATTCTCAAGCTGTGAAATAAGGTATTAATACCTACTTTATGAGATTATTGTGAGGGTTGGCTGAAAACAAAGTATATAAAGTGTTTGGCACAGAGCAAGTACTCAGTAAGTGGTTGATTTATTCCTAAACTATTTTAGTTCTTTTTCTTATTTTTCACTCAACTTCCTTTGAAATTGCCCTAGAATAATCTGTTCCACACACATGCAGCCACAGAATTCCTGGAAAGCTCTCGTCTTGTCTCTTCGGCACTGGTCCATGTAACACCCCTCAGTCAGGGAAGGGAAGGCTGATGAGAACAGGTGTCGGCTTCCACAGAATACAACTGAGGGGGGTGGCATGTCTGTCACCAAACATGCACGTCAGAAGGTGAGTCTCACATTCTAAAATAATAACCCGGAATCTAAGGGATAAATAAATTACTGCTAGCTTAAACCTTTTTTCTTGTTTAAGTCTTGGCTTTCTTATTAGTTCCCAGGAATAAAAATGCTATGCAAGTGAAAAAGTGATAGGGAAAATGGGAATGATGGCATTAAGAGATGACCTTGTGTGGTAGGAAGAGACAAGATGGCGGACTGGTAGGTAGCAGGAGAGAGACCCTCTCCGAGAGAGACAGCTCAAATGCCAGAATAAAACACCCTGGAGAGGCCCAAACAGAGAGAGATAGACTCTCACAACACAGAAAGAAACTACAGCGCAAAAACCCACTGGAATAAGAGGTCCTGGGGCTACTATTAGTGAAGATAAGATCGGCGAGCACGGCACCCGCCTCGAGACGCC